>CAUYQV010007683.1:0-13539 GCA_963574575.1 Galagoides demidoff
GCGCCTGTGGTCCCAGCTACTTGGGAGGCAGAGGCAGGAGACTCGCTTGAGCCCAGGAGTTGGAGGTTGCTATGAGCTGTGATGCCATGGCACTCTACCCAGGGGGATAGCTTGAGGCTCCGTCTCAAAAAAAAGAAAAAAGGAAAGTCTTTATTGTGAATTTACTGGCAAGGAGACAAGAGGAATGCTCACCTCTTAACTTTTGTGCAGTACAGTTGTGGGTTGTTTTCCAGTGCAACACTCCCCCGGGGTGCGAGTCCGATGACCTAACCATGCCCAGACGAACCAAGGCATGAGTTTGATTCATGCTCCCAGAGCTAATCGGAATGAAAAGTCAACCACAGGTGGAATCAGAGTTTTCTCCTGGAACTGGGGAGATCTGGGGACCGGTGTTACTTACTGAGGCTAACTATAGGAGAGGTAGAAAAATGCCAGGAGGCATGCCCTAATTGTGTCATGCAAAGTGGTGGTGACAGGCCCTTGTCTGTTAGATCCCCACTGCAGCAAAATGGGACAGCTCTCATGTCATAAATAGGACCCTGTTCCTTCATTTGAAAACTCTGGTTCCAACTGTGGTTGACTTTTCATTCTGATCAGCTCTGGGGGCATGAATCAAACTCACTTGGTTCATCTAGGCATGGTCAGGTCACCTGACTTGCACCCCCGGGGGAGTGTTACACTGAAAAACAACTCACAACTGTGCTGCACAAAAGTTAAACCCAAGTCACTGGTTCTGTGTGTCCTTTTCAGCTCTCCAGAAGATTCCTGATGCACAGCAACATTTGATAACCACTGCCTTAGCAGAATTCCAGAGAATGAAATGGCAGGCAGTGAGATAGTGAGCTCTGTGAAATTTCCAAAAGGATTCTCTGTCTCTCATGCTCTGAATTATTTTTATATGATCCTCATGTTTTCTATTTTGTAACTCTTTTCTTTTCTCTTGGAGCATTTAGAAGATTGATACTTTCTAGTGTTTCCAAATGTCCAGGTGTTTGGCACCTTGCAGCCTAATACACAGATGCTTGACAGAAATCAGGCCTTGCCCAGATGGACTGAGCAGAGTGTGCGCAGTCTACCTCAGTGCTTTTTGCAAATTTAAAGTCTTGGCAGTCCCTCTTGCACAGTGTTTGTTTACAGAGGTTCAGGTTGACAGATTCCCTGGTGGGTAAAGAAGAGAGAAATTGAAATAGATAAATAAGATATTTTTGTTTTTCTGGAAATACGGAATTGTTCTTTTTGTAGAAGATGGCATGAGTGTTAGTAACATGAAAAGAAGTACGCCTTATCAATTCAATGTAGTTGGTTGTCTCTTGCTATTTTGTAATTACCTGAACAAACACAGATCATCTAAGTGAATTCTGACACTGCCAAATAGTCAGCCTGTTCCTTTTCTCCACTGGAAATCACAGGAGGAAAACAATAAACATGTGGGCTACCAAATGAGGGTTTAGTTCCTCCTTGATGGAATATACTGGAAGAAATTTATGCTCAAGAGAAGTAATGATACTTTTGGGGAGGGGGTGGGGAAGGGGAGGGGAGAAGGGCGGTTGGGTGGTGGGAGGGTGACCGGAAAGATCACCTATATATCTGTCTAACAAGGGTACAAGTGAACTTTTCTAGAACTAAAATATAAATGTTTTGATACAATGACTAAGCAAATGACATGAAATTTACGTTAACCAGCTTGATAAAAGTATTTCAAATTGTATATGAAAACAGCACAATGTACCCCATGTTTGCATTAATGTATACAGCTATCAATTAATTTAAAAAAAAGGCAGTGGGTGGGGAGAGGCTGGAATTGACACCTGAGTGTAAACACTAATTGCTTGCTGCCCAGAGCTGAATGCAGCCTGTGACTAGAGCAGACAGAAGCCTAATTTAAAAACTCAAGGCCCCCCTGCTGAACCCAGATTTCTGGCTGATTTTGGCAGTCAGAAAACCTGGGAGCAGTTGCCTGCTGGAGTGAATAGAGTCACAGACCCCAGAACTTATGAGTGACTGGGTACAAGGTGGGGAAGGAGGTATTAACCTTCCCAGACTAACCCATTTGCTAGGTGGGTCCCTTTGCCCTCACAGAGCACTGGAGGAAGTTACATCTGAGTTGTGAGCAGACCCCTCTTATCTAGCTGCTTGAGACATTTGAACTCTTCCACCTGAAACTGGTACTGACTGGGAACACTGATTTGGACCCCTTAAACTAGGCAGATCACCCAGGGACTATTCAAATGGGCACCCTGGGTTTATGGTTGAGGGAAGGTTTGATTTTTTCCTTGCCCAATTTTTGTTTGTGGGGGGTGGGGCAACCTAATTGCTGGTATTTCTCTGTAGCAGAGGCTTCAACCAAGAGTAACTGAATCACTAGGGTAAAGAGACCAGCTGAAAAGAAAACAGAGCCACTTAGTCCCACCACACCAAGCAGGTCCCCAGTGTCTCAGGCCATACCACCATACAGGTCCTTGCCAAACCTTAAGGGCAAAAGGCAAACGGGGTAAAACAATCATGGGGGGGAATCAGCAAAAAAGCTCTGGTAATATGAATAACCAGAGTAGATCAACCCTCCAAGAGTGGATGTGGCTGGTAATATGAATAACCAGAGTAGGTCAACCCACCCCAAGAAAGGATGTGGCAGATGAAATTGAAGATTCCCTTTATAAACAAATGGCTAAGATGTCAGAAATTAAATTCAGAATTTGGATTGCAAATAACATTAATAGAATAGACGCAAACATAGAACTAGAAATTCAAGGAGCATTCCAAAAGTTCACTCAAGAATTCAATGAATTCAAAGACAAAACCACCAAAGATTTTGAAATATTAAGGGAAGAAATTGCAGCCCTCAAAGATCTGAAAAATATGGTAGAATCTCTTGGTAACAGAGTGCAAGAGGCAGAAGGAAGGAGCTCAGATGTAGAAGACAAAGCTTCTGAATATGTCTAAAGAATGTCTAAAGAAATGTCTAAAGAAAATCAGAAATGGAAAGCAAAAATGGATCATTCTCTCAGAGATCTCTGGAACAGTTCGAAGAAAACTAATATTCACCTCATAGGAATCCCTGAAGGTGATGAAGTTGCTTCACAAAACACAGAGGCTCTTCTTTATGAAATTATGAAAGAGATCTTTCCAGATATGTCAAGAGATCCTGAAATTCAGTTTGCAGACATCTTTAGAACCCCAGCACGTCTCAACGTGAATAAGACATCCCCCAAACACATCATAATTAACTTCACTAAAGTTAATATGAAAGAGAAAATCTTGAAAGCAGAAAGACGTAAGAAAACCATAACCTACAAGGGGAAGAATATTAGAATAACTGCAGATCTCTCTGCCGAAACATTTCAGGCAAGAAGAGGGTGGTCATCGACATTTAATTTCTTAAAACAAAATAACTTTCAGCCCAGGATCCTGTATCCAGCTGAACTGAGTTTCATTTATGATAGAGAAATTAAATACTTTAATGACATTCATGTGTTGAAGAAATTTGCCATTACTAAACCAGCTCTCCAGGATATTCTCAGACCTATTCTCCATAATGACCAGTGCAATACTCCACCACAAAAGCAAACTAATTCAGAAACTATTGATCAAACTCCAACTTCTGAAAGTGGCAAAAAGATTAAAAACGTCCATTGGACTTTTGAACAACTTGATACCTAAAGTTTTACCAGGCTTATCAATAACTTCAATCAATGTGAATGGCTTAAATTGTCCCCTAAAGAGGCACAGGTTGGCTGATTGGACACAGAAACTCAGACCAGACATCTGTTCTATACAAGAACCTCACTTTACATTAAAAGACAAATATAGACTCATGGACTCACGGTGAACTGGTGGTCGTTTATATTCCAGGCTAATGGAAAGGAGAAAAAAAAGTAGGTGTTGCAATTTTATTCACAGACACAATAGGTTTTAAACCAACAAAAGTAACCAAAGACTAAGATGGCCACTTTATATTTGTTAAGGGCAATACTCAATATGGTGAGATCTGAATTATCAATATCTGTGCACCCAACCAGAATGCACCTCAATTTATAAAAGAGACTCTAACTGGCATGAGCAACTTGATTTCCCACAGCTCCATCATAGTCGGAGATTTTAACACTCCTTTGGCAGTGCTGGATAGATCCTTCAATAAGAAGCATAGCAAAGAAATCTTAGATTTAAATTTAACTATTCAACTTCTGGACTTATCAGACATCTACAGAACATTTCATCCTAACAAAACTGAGTACACATTTTTCTCATCAGTACATGGGACATACTCCAAAATTGATCACATCCTAGGCCACAAATCTAACCTCAGCAAATTTAAAGGAATACAAACTATTCATGCATCTCCTCAGACCATCATGGAATCAAAGTTCAACTCAGCAACAACAGGAATCTGCAGACTCGTACAAAAACATGGAAGCTAAATAACCTTATGCTGAATGATAGATGGGTCAGAGATGTGATCAAGAAGGAAATTAACAACTTTTAAGAACTAAATAATACTGAAGATACAAGTTATCAGAACCTCTGGGATACCCCAAAGGCAGTCCTAAGAGGGAAATTTATAGCATTGCAAGGCTTTCTCAAGAGAATGGAAAGAAAGGAAGTTAACAACTTAATGGGACATCATAAGCAGCTGGAAAAGGAAGAACATTCCAATCCCAAATCCAGTAGAAGAAAATAAATAACCAAAACTAGAGCATAATTAAATGAGATTGAAAACAAAAGTATCATAGAATGGATCAACAAATCAAAAAGTTGGTTTTCTGAAAAGGTCAACAAAATTGATAAACATTTGGCCAGTCTAACCAAGAAAAAAAAGAGTAAAATCTCTAATCTCATCAATCAGAAATAGTAAAGATGAAACAACAACAGACCCCTTAGAAATTCAAAAAATCCTTAATGAATATTATAAGAAACTTTATTCCCAGAAATATGACAGTCTGAAGGAAATTGACTAATACTTGGAAGAACATCATCTCCAAAGACTTAGCAAGAATGCAGTGAAAATGTTCAACAGACCTATATCAAGCTCTGAAATACCATCAACTATACAAAATCTCCCTAAAAATAAAAGCCTGGGACCAGAAGTCTTCACATCAGAATTCTACCAAACCTTTAAAGAGGAACTAGTACTCTTATTAATCAACCTTTTCCAAAATATAGAAAAAGATGGCATACTACCCAACACATTCTATGAAGCTAACATCACCCTGATCCCCAAACCAGGAAAAGACCCAACAAGAAAAGAAAATTATAGATCAATATCTCTAATGAATACTGATGCAAAAATATTCAACAAAATCCTAACAAACAGACTCTAGAAACACGTTAAACAAATTATACACCATGACCAGGTGGGTTTTATCCCAGGATCTCAAGGATGGTTCAACATATGTAAATCTATAAATGTAATTCATCACATAAACGAATTAAGAAACAAAGACCATATGATTCTTTCAATTGATGCAGAAAAAGCGCTTGATAATATCCAGCATCCTTTTATGACCAGAACACTTAAGAAAATTGGTATAGAAGGGACATTTCTTAAACTGGTAAAGGCCATCTACAGCAAAGCCATAGCCAATATTGTATTGAATAAAGTTAAATTGAAGTCATTTCCACTCAGATCAGGAACAAGGCAAGGTTGCCCATTGTCTCCATTGCTCTTTAACATTTTAATGGAATTTTTAGCCATCACAATCAGGGAAGAAAAAGTGATTAAGGGTATCCATATAGGGTCAGAAGAGATTAAACTTTCACTCTTCCCAGATGATATGACTGTATAAGTGGAAAACACCAGGAATTCTACTACTAAGCTCTTAGAGTAATTAAGGAATGCAGCAGCGTCTCAGGTTACAAAATCAACACTCATAAATCTGTAGCCTTTATATACACCAATAGCAGCTAAGCCGAAAAAACAGTCGAGGACTCTTATTCCATTCACAGTAGTGCCAAAGAAGATGAAATATTTGGGAGTTTACCTAACAAAGGACATGAAAGATCTCTATAAAGCAAACTATGAAACTCTAAGAAAAGAAATAGCTGAAAATATTAACAAATGGAAAAACATATCATGCTCATGGCTGGGAAGAATCAACATGTTAAAATGTCCATCCTGCCCAAAGCAATATATAATTTTAATGCAATCTCCATTAAAGCTCCACTGTCATACTTCAAAGATCTAGAAAAAATAATACTTCATTTTATATGGAATCAGAAAAAACCTCAAATAGCAAAGATATTACTCAGGAACAAAAACAAAGTAGGAGGAACTATGTTATCAGATCTCAGACTATACTATAAATCCATAGTGATCAAAACAGCATGGTACTGGCACAAAAACAGAGAGGTAGATATCTGGAATAGAATAGAGAGCCAAGAGATGAATCCAGCCACCTACCATTATCTGATGTTTGACAAGCCAATTAAAAATACTGAGCGGGGAAAAGATTCCCTATTTAACAAATGGTACTGGGCTAACTGGATGGCGTCCTGTAGAAGACTGAAACTAGACCCACACCTTTCACCATTAACTAAGATAGACTCTCACTAGATTAAAGATTTAAATGTAAGACATGAAACTAGGAGAATACTAGAAAAAAACGTAGGGAAAACACTTGAGGTAATCGGCTTCGGCTAAAATTTTACGAGGAGGACCCCTCGGGCAATTGAGTAATGTTAAAAATACACTTTTGGGACCTGATCAAACTAAAAAGTTTCTTCACAGCCAAGAATACAGTAAATAAAGTGGGTAGACAGCCCTCAGAATGGGAGAAGATATTTGCTGGTTATGTCTCCGACAAAGGTTTAATAACCAGAATCCACAGAGAACTCAAACGTATTAGCAGGAAAAAAACAAGCGATCCCATCTCAGGGTGGGCAAGGCACCTGAATAGAAATTTCTCTAAAGTAGATAGGCTCATGGCATACAGATATATGAAAAAATGCTCTCCATCCTTGATCATCAGAGAAATGCAAATCAAGACTACTTTGAGGTATCACCTATCCCCAGTGAGATTAGCCGACATCACAAAATCCCCAAACCAGAGATGTTGGCGTGGATGTGGAGAAAAGGGAACACTTCTACACTGCTGGTGGGAATGCAAATTAATTTGTTCATTTTGAAAAGACATCTGGAGAACACTGAGAGAAATAAAAATAGACCTGCCATTTGATCCTGCAATTCCTTTATTAAGTGTATATCCAGAAGACCAATAATCGGATTACAACAAAGATATTTGTATCAGAATGTTTATTGCAGCCCAATTCATAATTGCTAGGTCATGGAAGAAGCCTAAATGCCCATAGACCCACAAATGGGTCAATAAATTGTGGTATATGTACCCTATGGAATACTATCCAGCCCTAAAGAAAGATGGAGACTTTACCTCCTTCATGTTTATATGGATGGAATTAGAAAATATTCTTCTCAGCAAAGTATCTCAAGATTGGAAGAAAAATTATGCAATGTATACAGCCCTATTTTGAAACTAATTCATAGCTTTTATAGGAGAGTCATAGCCCAATTATAGCCTTAGAATATGGGAAGGGGGTGGGAGAGGGGAGGTGAGGGGGATGGAAGAGGGGAGGGAGGGTGATGGTGGGGTCACTTCTACGGTTTATCTTACAAGGGTACAAGTGAGTCTTTCTAAAATCATAGTATGAATGTCTTAACTCAATAACTAAGAGAATTACATGAAGGTTGTTTTAACCAGTTTGATGAGAGTATTTCAAAGTGTATATGAAAATAGCACATTGTACCCCATGATTGTATTAATGTACATAGTTATGCTATAAGAAATAAAAATAAATAAATAAATAAATAGATTCCTATAACTATTAAAAAAAAGATATTTGTGTTCTACACCTGATAGATCCAACTTGTTCTTGTAATGTGCTCCATAGGTATGGTCCCCCTGCTAACCCTCTCGCTATTGACCCACTTCCCTCCCTTCTCCTCTCCCTCCCCTTCCTTTCTTCATCCTAGGCTATATTTGTGTTTCCTTTTTCATATGAAAGTGTGAGTGATTGTAAATTTATCTTCATAGTAGTACTGAGTACATTCGATATATATATATTTTTCCATTTCTGAGATACTTTACTAAGAAGAATATTTTCCAGCTCCATCCATGTAAACATAAAAGTGGTAAAGTTTTTTAAATACTGCATAGTATTCCATGGTATACATATATCACAACTTATTAATCCATTGATGGGCCAATGGGCACTTGGGCTTCTTCCATGACTTGGCAATTATGAATTGAGCTGCAATGAAGTGCAAATATCATTATTGCACTGGTGCAAATATCTTTATTGTCAAGTGCTTTTAGGTCCTTTGGATATACACCTAGAAGAGGAATTTCAGGATCAAACAGCAGGTCTACATTTAGATCCCTGAGTATTCTCCAAACTTTCTTCCAAAAAAGACATATCTATCTATCATCATCATTCCCACCAGCAATGCAGAAATGTTCCCTCTTCTCCACATCTATGTCAACAAATGGTGCTGGATGAATTGGCTGGCGACCTGTAGAAAACTGAAACTGGACCCACACCTTTCTCCTTTAACAAAAATTGACTCTCACTGGCTAAAGAACTTAAACTTAATACATGATAGAATAAAAATTCTTAGATAGAGTGCAGCAGAAGTGCTTCAGAAAATTGGCCTGGGAGAATACTTTATGAGGAGGACACCCTGGGCAATTTAAGCAACATCAAAAATTCATTACTGGAATCTGATCAAATTAAAAAGCTTCTGCACTGCCAAGGACACACTAAGTAAAGCAAGTAGCCAGCCCTAAGAATGGGAGAGGAATTTTGCAAGTTATATTTCTGACAAAGGTCTAATAACCAGAATCTATAGAGAACTCAAATGTATTATTAAAAAAAGAAAACCAAGTCATTTCATTGTGGGCAGGAGACATGAACAGAAGCTTCTCTGAGGAAGATAGGCACATGGTCTACAGACACATGATAAAATGCTCATCATCACTAATCAGAGAAATGCAAAACAAAACTACTCTGAGATACCATCTAACTTCAGTAAGAGTAGCCCACATCACAAAATCCCAAAACTATAGATGTAGCTCTACCTTTAACAGAAGAACATACATGTTCTAGTAGTAGATCTTTTTTATTTCTTCCAAAAGATCTTTGTTGAATAACTGATAGTCACAGTTCAGGATCTACATGTTTTTTGACTAGTCTTAATAAACTTTGAGAAAAAATATAGGATTCTTGTAATTGTGGGTTTTCATTTTGTTGTACTGTCCATATGTGCATAGCAATCTAATTACTCAAACCTGTCTCAGCCTGTTTCAAGTAATAGCACTGAAACAATTAGTAGAAGTTACTAAAAATGAAAAATTGTTTATGAGAGTGAACAGGGCAATTCAATGTATACTTTTGATATACTAGAAAATTTGAATTATAGTTTTAGCACAACTTCAAACTAACTATTTGATTCTGGACAAATCATCTCTATGCCTCCATTTATGAAATGAAGGGAGGGTTATATGTAAACTCTGGGATTCTTTGCAGCACCACTACTATAGGCTCATAAGATCTGTTGTTATGGTTCAATAAATACTCTTATTCTTGTCCTCCTTAATCTATCTCCCAGTTAAACCAGGAAAAATTGGTGGAAAAAAAATATTAGGTTACACATTATTTTTTCCATGTGAGTTGGAAGATGAGAGGCCCAAGAACATAAAAAGGTAGCAGAAGATGCCTTTAAGAAACCATGCCAGAAATCTAAAGAAATCTATAGAGGAATGTAAGAATAGTTTTAAGAAAATTATTCCTTATTATTCACAGAACTAGGAAACAAACATGTGTACTGTTCAATGGACAATAAAAATAATCCTAGAAGCAAAACCTGAATCTACCAGGCAGGACTAATGATTTTTCAAAATACTATGTTTAAACAGCCCTTTCTGTTGAAAAGGCAAATATGTATTCAGTTGAGTGAATATGCCTGGTATCTGTTGTATACATATCTAAAAATTATTCATATGGATGCAATGAGATTCAGTAAAGTATTTCAAAACTGTTATTAAATGCATAGCTGAATTTTCGCCACAGATATTGCAACATCCTTAACCTAATTCTCAAATGCCTGCTGAGAATGGAGGGGGTTGTGAGATCATTGATCCAAGTCTGAGTCTAGCTCTGAATCAGGAAATGAATTGCAAATGTGTCATCATGCTGGCTAGAGAAGGCCTTCTGCAGGGCAGCATTTAGCATCACTCCAGTACAACCTCAGGAAGGTGCTTTTTGCCTTTTCTAATTCCATCTCTAGATCCCTGTAGCTCTTCACTACTATAATCAGCCCCATCCTATTTCCTGACAAACTGGATTCCTAAGAATCTCTCATATAGTATAGTCACCTGTATGTTGTCTTATTTTTACCTGTTGCCAAGTGCTGTATACTACTGGGAATGTAGGTTTTAGAACAGGGCCAGATTCTGGCTTTGATAATGACTGCAAATGTATCCTTGGGAGAGATATCATCCAAGCTCTTAATCTGATGGATAGATCACTGAGGCCCAGGCAGATTAAAGAATATACTCATGCTAGAAATGGGGGGCAAGATGGCTGACTGGAGCCAGCCGCCAACAGAAGCTCCAGTCCAGAGGGAAGGATAATGTCCAGAAAGTACCCAGTTAAGCTGAAGACTGGGAGCCGAGCCGAGAGATAAGAGTGATTTTCTGCAGGTCACCTCTGTTGAGGCAAGCTGCGACTCCAAGAAAGCAAACTTAAGGTACTAAATTCATCCCAAAGGAAAAGTGTCCATCTCCTCCCCCAAGAAAGTTGTGTTTTTCTTTTTTCTTTTTCTCTTCATTTGCTCCTGTAGGTTTTCTATAGGTGAGTGGTGAGCTGAGTACCTCTTTTCTCACCCCATGGGTGAGAGCTGTAGGAAGTGGGGTCTACTTCCCCAGAAGGACCCTGTTGTGACTCTGGAAACTGTCTTGCCAGCCAGAAAATTTGAACTAACATTTTCCCTACCATTCTGAACTTCCAGTCCACCCTTCCCCCTTGTCTAATGAACCAGAAGCCTGACCCCTGCAGAGACTATGGGGACTGTGGGAGGAGGCTCAAGAGCAGTGCCCCCAATCCCTACCAGACTAAGTGCCCAGCCCACCACCCAGCCAGAGACTGCTAGAGCCGCACTTCCACACCTTGTCCCCTCACCCTCCCTGCCTCCATGCCCTGTCCCCACCAGGCCATACTTGTGAGCTGAGAGTGCTCTCCTTGCCAAGTCACTGGGCTCCAAGGACTGCCACAACTGTGTGAAGCATCCCCAGCTCTGCTGCTGGTTCCACATGCAGCAGGATACTGGAGCTGCTCCTATAGCCAGAACTCCATGGCTGTGGAAGCCAGCCCCTGGGGAGCTGCGAAGGGTCACTTACCACAGAGATCCAGCAATAACAGAGTGATTCCATGGGGGTATAATCTCAGAGAGACACCTCCCCAACTCTGAGGACTGCCAGAGGAAACCAGATCTCACTCTATAGGGATACCAGTGCTGTAGAACAGCAGGGACTAACGCGCAGTGGCTGAGGGAGAAAAGCATTTGCTGACTTGTTACCCTTAGGATTAGACTGAGCCCAAGAGGAACACTTGACAGTGGCTACTGAGTACCTGAGGCAGGCAGGTCTCAGCTCCCCCATCTGGCTGGTAGCAGAGGGTAGTGGCTGGGCTACAGAGGCATTGACCTTCATTTGACTCTGACAGGTGCAAACCTCAGCACATTGGCTTATTGGATGGAGCAGGACCTCAGCTCTGTGGGGTCACCAGTGTCTGGGTGTGAAAGAGGAACAAGGTGGAGAAGAAGACTCAGCCCTAGTCCAACTCTGCTACCAGGCGGGCCTATTCGACTCTACAGAGCAGCAAGTGAGCCAAATTTTAGCAGTTAGTAGACCTCCACCATCTCGTTGCTGGAGATCATTCAAACTCTTCCACTTGAGAGTTCATACTGACTGGGTCAATTGGGTTGGAACTTCTAACTTGGTCAATCTCCCAAGGACCATCTTGGGTGACAACCTGGTTTTGTGGTAATGGATAGGGTTGATTTTCCTTTTCCAGTTGCCCACAGGGGCTGGGCTGTCTTAATTGTTTGTATTTCTCCATAGCTAAAACTTCACTAGAGTCACTGATCCAGTAAGATTGGATAAGAACCATCTGAATACAAGACAGAGCCACCTAACCCTACCACATCATGCAGATTTCCTCAACCTCTGACTGTAGAGTTCCTTTGCAAAGCTATAGGGAAAAAGCTGCAGCCATTAGTCACAGATCCTTGACAAAGGGATGATTAACCACAACCCTAGGTACTCCCAATCCAATTTCACCTTACCTGCCCATCTAGCCAATGGTAAAAAAACAATCATGAGGCAGAATCAGTGGAAAAACTCTGGCAAGATGAACAATCAGAGTAGACCAACTCCCCCAAGGAACAATAGGGCAGATATAGCACAAGATCCCATTCATAAACAAATGGCTGAAATGTTAGAAATCAAATTCAGAATTTGGATAGCAAATAAGATCAACAGAAGGGGGGAAAGGATGGAATTAGAATTTCAAGGAGTTATTCAAATGATGTCTCAAGAATTCATCGAATTCAAACAAAATCACCAAAGATTTTGAGACATTGAGGCAAGAACTTGCAGCCCTCAAAAATCTGAGAAATACAGTAGAATTCCTCAGTAACTAAATGGAATAGGCAGAAGAAAAGATCTCTGATAGTGAAGACAAAGCTTTTGAATGCTCCTAAATGCTCAATGAGGAAAAATATGGAGAATAATAATGGATCATTCTCTCAAAGAGCTCTGGGATAATTTGAAGAGATCTCATATTCCCCTTATAGGAATGCCTGAAGGTGATGAGGTTGCTGCAAAGGATACAGAAGCTTTACTTCATGAAGTAATCAAAGAAAATTTTCCAGATGTGCCAAGAGATTCTGAAATCAAGATAGCGGACAGTTTCAGAACACCGTCATGACACAACTGACATAAAAATTCTCATAGACACATTATAATTAGCTTCACCAAAGTTACTATAAAGGACAAAATTCTGCAAGCTTCAAGATGTAAGAAAACCGTAACCTACAAGTGGAAGAACATTAGGATGACATTAGATCTTTCTGCTGAAACCCTTCAAGCTAGAAGAGGGTGGTCATCAAACTTTTAATCTCCTTAAACAAAATAACTTTCAACCCAGGATCTTGTATCCAGCTAAACTGAGCTTCATCTAGGATGGAGAAATTAAATACTTTAATGACATTCACATGTTGAAGAAATTTGTCATAACTAAACCAGTTCTCCAGGATACCCTCAAACCTATCCTCCATAATGAACACCACAATCCTCTACCACCAAAGTAAACTCACTCAGAAACATTTGATCAAATTCCAACTTCCACAGTGGAAAAAGGATTAAAAACGTGCACTGGACTTTTGAAAAACTCAATAGCCAAACTACTATGTGGCTTATGAATACTCTCAATTAATGTGAATCGCTTAAATTGTCCTCTACAGAGGCACAG
>CAUYQV010007684.1:0-30412 GCA_963574575.1 Galagoides demidoff
AGAGAAATGCAAATCAAAACTACTTTGAGATATCACCTAACTCCAGTAAGATTAGCTCATATCACAAAATCCCAAAGCCAGAGTTGCTGGCGTGGATGTGGAGAAAAGCGAACACTTTTACATTGCTGGTGGGGATGCAAATTAGTAAGTTCTTTTTGGAAAGTCATCTGGAGCACACTTAGAGAGCTAAAAATAGACCTGCCATTCGACCCTACAATTCCATTATTAGGTATATACCCAGAAGATAAAAAAATCACATTTCAATAAAGATGTTTGTATCAGAATGTTTATTGCAGCCCAATTCATAATTGCGAGATCATGGAAGAAGCCCAAGTGTCCATCGATCCACGAATGCATCAATAAACTGTGGTATATGTACACCATGGAATACTATGCAGCCCTAAAGAAAAACGGAGACTTTACCTCCTTCATGTTTACATGGATGGAACTGGAAAATGTGCTTCTTAGCAAAGTGTCTCAGGAATGGAAGAAAAAGTAGCCAATGTACACAGCCCTTTTATGAAACTAATCTATAGCTCTCAAGCAAGAGATACAACTTAATTCTAGCCCAAAAATATGAGGAGGGGGTGGGGAAGGGGAGGGGAGAAGGGTGGATGGGTGGTGGGAGGGTGATGGGAAAGACTACCTATATATCTGTCTAACAAGGGTACAAGTGAACTTTTCTAGAACTAGAATATAAATGTGTTGATACAATGATCAACCAAATGACATGAAATCTATGTTAACCAGATTGATGAAAGTGTTTCAAATTGTATATGAAACAGCACAATGTACCCCATGTTTGCATCAATGTATACAGAGATCAATTAATAAAAAAAAATAAAAATTAAAATTAAAAAAAAATTCAAGTGAGGGCAGGAGGGAGGAGGAGGGAGAGGAAAGAGGAGGGAGGGGCAGGACTGGTAAGCTCTCACCTAATGGGTATAATGTAAGGGTATAGGCCCACTCCCTGGGTGAAGGGCTCAACTACAACTTGGACTTTACCTAACAAATGAAACAGTATAATCTAATCATTCGTACCCTCATATTAATAAAAAAAAATCCATCCCCTCCTGGTTTTGTTCCTCTGGATGAATAGTGCCATAGACAACTGACAAATCATTCCTAGCCTCCCCGAAATCATAGGCAGAAAGGATATGCAGGTTTGTGTGTGAGGGGGAGAGATCCACCTTCTTCACAGTTCCAAAGGCCCTCTGCCCTGTCACAAAGACTAATAACTGGTGTGTGAGATTTGGGAGGTGTCTCTCACAGGAGTCACAGTTCTCCAAAACCTGCCCCTGCTGACCTCCTTAGCCCAGTTTCCTGCCTTCCCCACCATCTTGCATATCGGTGCACAGTCCAGCATTGCCTGTGCACCTGTGCCTCTCAAGCTTCGTGAAAATGTCTGGGGAGCAAGGAAGGCACCCTAGAGATTTCTGGGTGGCCCAGAAGATGCCTCATTCTCCCACCTCCGACCCTCCCCAGACAGTGAAGAGAAGCCGTGGCCCCGTCAGGGTTCTTGCAGACCCCACTTGCTCCTCCCACCAGCACACCCTGCCTGAGACCATCGGGGTGGGGTCTCATCACACGGTTGATCCCCGTAATGTCCTTCGAGACTCCCAGGCCACTGTGCAACCTGAGCACCCTGATCCCCATGGTGGCTTCCCAGCTCCTCTCCTACACTTTCTGCGCTCTGGAAGCCCTTCCTCAGTGCCCCTTAAAACTCCAGGCCACTCATCAGCAAGGTCCCTGCCTCCCCACCCTGCCCCGCATGACCTTTGCCTTCCTGTTCTGCGGAAGCCTGGCTCTCCCCCAGGGACACATTCGCCCTGCAGCCGACCCGACCCGGATAGTGGCTGTTTTCTACCCTCACTCCTCCCTCGCTAAGCCCAGAGGGGGCCTCCTTGCCTCCTCCTTGCTGTTTTCAGACCGTGCATTCCCTAATGTTGGATCTCATGTTCTCTGTCCATACCGCCCACCAGTCCTGAGTAAAGTCATGTGCTAACCCTCACCTCAGTTCTTGGAGATTCCAGCTCCTGGCCCCTGTCACTGTCTCCGGCACCTCTGTTGTAATTCTCAGAATTCCAGTATCTACTTAGAGACTTGTCCCGTGTCCCGGTCTCCCTGTTCTTTGACAGTCTGTCTTCCAGCGTCTTCAGACCACCGCGGCCTCTCACCAGGTGATCACATCACTGAACTTCTATCACCAAAAGCTACAGTGTCCTCATAATCTCAGGTTCAAGCTTCCCACAGTTCTGCCCCCTGCTGGCTCACACCATCTAGAACAGTGGTTCTCAACCTGTGGGTCAGGACCCCTTTTTAACAATGAAAGTACATTGCGGCATTAGGAAGGTGGAGAACCACTGATCCAGAACCTCAGATCCAACAGCTCTGTGACGTCACTTGGACACTG
The DNA here is from genome assembly GCA_963574575.1 of Galagoides demidoff. Classification (NCBI taxonomy): domain Eukaryota; kingdom Metazoa; phylum Chordata; class Mammalia; order Primates; family Galagidae; genus Galagoides; species Galagoides demidoff. The sequence continues at coordinate 2,414 of CAUYQV010007684.1, forward strand.
CGTCTTCAGCCTGGACCTTACCTGTCCTCACCCCTTTGCCCTGCGTAGAGCCTGCTAGTTACCCTCTGGACACACCCTCTGTCCGGCTTCTCTTTTCTGGTCCTGCCTTGTGTTGCTCCTCCCTCCATAGCGAAGCCCTCGGATAAGTGCTTTTTCTTTATTTTCTCCGTGCATGTATCACTGCTACACATTTTACTTACTTATTTTCTTCTACTCCATCTTCCCTGTCTAATGCAAGCATGGTGAAGGTGGGGACTTTCATCTCTGTCTTTTGTTCGGAGTCCGGAGTGTCTAGAAAAGTGCCTGGTGTGTAAGACATGCGTTTGTGGGATGAAATAATTAAAGAAAGGTCACAAATGCTGATAGACAGTATTTGATTCGGACCCACGGCCTCTCACGTCTGAGCCTTCACGTGGCCAGTTTCTGTATCATCCTCACTCCACGTGGTCTCCGCACCCCACAGCCCTGGACACGAGAGGCAGAGGACCAGGCAAAGGACCGTCCCATGCCACAGACTCCCAAGTCAGGAGCTGGGCTGGTTGCAGAGCCCCCTGCCCTCCGCGGGTCATGCTCTGCCTGCCGGGGACGCAGGTCCCAGCACAGGAAGCCAAGCAGACAGCTTTTTCCTTTGGCTTTGCAGGTCTGTTTTGAACTCCACAGTCTGGTATTTGAGCTTTTCTGGCTGGTGAAATCAAATGCTTCAAATAGAACTGTGCTAAGTCAAATTAATTTCATTTTATTGCCGTGCTGTGATGTGATTTATCTGTCCTCAGTGCAGTAAGCCTTAAGGAAGGCGGCTGTCGAGCTATTCTGTGTGTGTCGGCTTTACTCTGGTCTGGGAATTCTTTGAGGGGACCTGTGATTGTTGCTGTGTCACCTGGCCAGCTGCGCAGGAGCTGGAACAGGGATGGTGTAGCCCACTCCACACCCTCCCCCCACTGGCCGCTGTGTCTCTTCTCCAAGCAGCAGACAGTGCGACCTTCAACTCCTGAAATAGCCCCGTCCGTGGGGCTCATCGTCCTGCTTCCTCCCGACCTCTCACCTCTGCTCTACGCCACCCTGGTGTCCTTGTTGTGCTGGGAACAAGCAAGCCCAGTCTGCCCAGCGGCTCTGCTGCCTGACTCCTGTGAGAGAAGTCTCTACCCTTCTCTGCTGAGACGGCAGCCTTCCCTGCCCTGGGTACTCTTTGACTGGCCTGTATGAAGAAGCACACCAGGCTTTTCTCTCCCTTATGCCATTTCCTTCCTCCTGGTCCTCACGTTTGCCTTTGTGTTTTATTTGTCTGTCTACCCCTCGAATGGGCCCTGAGGCCTGGAGGGAGGGAGCTTGTCTGTTTCGATCACGTCTGTGTTCCTAGCACCCACAGTGGTGCTGGAGACTGTGTAAGTACCTAATCCTGGCTCTCTACTCTGAGTTGGTCCTGTGGGGTGACTAGAATCCCTGAAAGACAAGTGAAAGGGACCAGCATGACAAGAGAAGAGACAGAGAGACGTCAGTGTTCAAGAGATCTTAGCTCTTGTTCTCACAAGATAACTCTCTTCCTACAAGCCCCTGAAACTGGATAAATCCGGGCCTGTCCCTCTGGGTTCTAGCTCCCCTGCCCCCCACCCTGAGGCATGGTGGGGGCGGCAGTGGTTGGCAAGGTGAAAGAGAATTTGGAGCCCCCCACCCCACAGGCCACCACCCACTACCTGCTGTGGTCTTTCTGCCAGCCGTCCTCAAACCTGAGTATGAAACCTCCCCAGACCAACCCGTATTATGGTTTCCAATAATCAAGGAAAGACAGTCAAAATCAGAAACATTTGGAAGCCAAAAACCTGATCTGGCCCAGGAAAGTCTATGCTTATGAAAAATTTCAAAGGGCCGAACGTACAAATGGTCTATGTTTTAGATTACCTCCCTCTCATTTGTCATGTCTGGGAACGTTTTCGTAATTCTGAACACAAACGCTGTGGAGTTCAGTTTTCTTCCTGCACGCACCTCCTTGCTGGCAGGTTTCAGAGCATTCTCCAGGCTCAGGGGTCATGAGCAGAGATCTGTGTGGTCAGAGGGCTCCCCGAACAGTGCACACTTGGCCAAGTTCTTTTCAAAGCCGATGAGTTTATAGAGGTCATTATAGTTTAGAGTTTAAAATAAAGGTTTTGTGAAGGCTCATGTGTTTCACTAAAAAGACGAAATACCTATATGGATAGTGTCCTGGACTATTTTTATATGAGGCTGCTTGAAAATACACATTTGTTATGAATTTCAATCTGTCAAGGGGAGAGAAATGAATAGGGTTTTTTTTTCTAGTGCTTACCCCCAGGCAGGCACTCTGGGCCAGCTGCTCTCAGCACACACTTTTTTTTTTTGTACATAATTTGTTAGATTTTTTTCCCAAGTACAGTAGAGCCTCCATAGCTGACCACCTGCCTACATTGACCTAATTTTCATAGACTAGACGTGCACCACATGTACTCCACGGAAGTTTCCTCTGCTGACTACCTCTGCATACCAACCAGTTTGTTACAGTCCCCTGGGTGGTCAGCTTACAGAGCCTCTACTGTACTTCATTTATTTAAAAGTTATTTTTAATTATTATGGGTACATAATAGTTGTCCATCTTTATAGGGTACATGTGATGTTTTGATACAGGTATACAATGTGAATTAATCAAATCAGGATAAATGTTTAGTCAGGACTTTGACATTATCATGTATGTCATTACTCCAGCTCCACACTTGGAGTTACTGTAAAGTATATTGTAACTCATTGTTGATTATACACACTTGGTTGCACTGTCAAATATTGTTCATTCGGTCTGATCAGTGCAGATTGAATCAGCTTGCTGTCCTTAGCGTGAGCAGAGATTCCAGTCTCAGCCTCCCAGAGTAAGATGGCATCCTCACAGTCCACTCAGTTACCCTACTGTCCCTAATTTATTCTTCTTCCTGTTGATCTCAACCTGCTTCTCACCCATCTCAGTGGATGTGGCTGTTAACTCAGGACTCGGGCTTGGTCAAGGTCAAGCCCTCGACCTGGGGGCGGGGTTTGTTGCCTCTCTGAGATTACCTGGGCTGACCACCTTCTTTCATTCTCTGAGACTTTCATCTATTGGCTGGTTGCTTTCAGCCTGTACAAATGTTAAAGTCTTTCCCACCTTGAAGTAACCTTGACTGGGTTCCGGTACCCACCTCTAACCACTGTACATCCCTGTCCTTCCATGAGATGTGGACCAGGCAGGCTACATAAAGCATTGTGCAGGACAAGTGATGGGGTGAAGAGAGCAGACCAGCTCTTTCCAAGGGCACTGCACTGGGAGGGCCTGGTATTCTATAATTAGGAGTAGTTAGTAAGGACTATTTTAAATGACATCTACTGAAAGCACAGAGCTTTGCATGGATGTCCCAAATTCACTGGTTTCTGGAGTGTTCTAGGTAAGTCTGACTAGAAGTTGGAGATTGACCACTAAGAGGGAGAGGTGTGGGGTCTGAGGATGCATAGACCCTGAGTGGAGAGGGGAGGCATAAAGACGGGGGAGGGGCACACAGGGTGTTTTCAGGAAAACATTACCAGTAAAAAGCGCAATCTCCAAGTAAAGACACAAGTACTTTGGGGGCCAGGTGACTCAACATGGGCAGGTGGCTCTCCTAGTGCTCAGAACTTAGAACACTCTGGTTGCATGAAGACAGCGTCCTTGACATACATGTCACCACTGTCAAGATGGACGTGATTCAGGTCCATGATTGCGCAGTGGGCATAATTGGGGCTTTAATCTGCATACAGGCTATTGCCTTGGGGCTCATGAGCCCGTGTGGGTGGGAGCACATGTGAGCATGGGCACAGAGAGACACCAGAAACACTTGGGGAAGTTGCTCAGGGAGAGGAGAGAGCATAGCATGGGACTGATGGTTGGTGTTGGGTGTATCTGTCATTATGCCCAGGCTGGTGAGGCTGGAGGAATACAAGTTTGCTCCAAGCAGGTGGGGATTTCTGTTTTGATCACACCATTGTAGGTATTTGTTCAATGAACATATGATGAATTTGGCTGCTTCAGGTCCATAAAAGGGTGGTTGGCCTACAGAGGACTAGTCTGAACAAGTTAGACCCAGGGAGACTTGGCTAAGCCTGGACTGAGGGTAAGGAAGAGAGACAGTGAAGCCAGAGCAATGGGCTCTTGCAGGAAAGCATGGCTGTAAAAGTCAGGAGAGAATTCAGATAGGCATTTGAGAGAGGTGTATGGGGTTCATCAGGTGTGACAATCAGAGTGGTACAAACTGTACCACCTTGGACGTGAAATATCAAACCAAGGCTGAGTGTATCACACATAGTTTTGAACGGGGTTTCCAGTACATCGTCTCAATGGTCTTCACATCAGCCAGGTGTGATGGGTAGGACCAGTGCATCCATTCCCTCTTCTAGCTAAGAACAGAGGGAAGAAGGTTCAATGGTAGCTTGCTGAAGTTCACAGAATTCACACATGAGCAAGAACCCAGGGCTTTAAATTGTGTTCTACAATTTTTTTTTCACCTTACCACATTAGAAATGAGATTTTGGCTAACAGGGATGTTCTGATTATGCCAATCTGTGGGCTCTTTTTTGTTTGCTTTTCTTCTTTTCCGTTTTGCAGTGGTGACTATGAGGTGATATGTTTTAAACATCCATCTTCGACTGGAAAGGTCGCAGTGACATGGGGGGATCATGAAAATGGAAAGAAACCAATCTGAAACCTGGCTTCGTGGGTTAAGACGAGGGTAATGCATTGAAGCAACAGAGAGGCGCTGTGAAGTTTTTATTTCTCTTCCCGGCAACTCAGAACAAATTGCACAAATTCTAGGAATTATATCTCTTGGTAACAAACACTGAAGTCACTTTTTTAAATGTCACCAAATGGCTCTGTTGACTCTGTTTTGTAACAACTTGTAAACAGATGGCACTTTGAAGCATACGATGAAGCTTGGAAAACAAAACCACTTAGACATTTTTGTCTGGTTTGCTAAGATAATGTGATGAAGCCCCAAATGAGAGAATCTTGGCATGTACTGATAGAGAAAGGCTACACGCCACTCAGTAGATGTCCTCTGATTTCTCGCAAGCAAAGAGTTGATTCTTCACCTGTCAACTCTGACCGAGTTGGGTTTCATCAAGGTTGAGGCACTTGCTAAATATAATAAGGTATGAGGTAAGTCAGAAGAGAAATCCACTTCCTGAACGTCTGTTATGAACTAGACGCTTTTTATGGTCTATAAAAAATTTATATATCTCATTTCATTATAAAGAAATTCTATGAGTAGCTATTATTGCCCACATCTTAAATATAAAGAGATCAAAGTCTTGAGATATCCCGTATGTCTAGACGGCATTCAGACCTTGATTTGACACCAAAATCCATGTCCTTCCTGTTTCCCTAATTCAGGTGGAATTCCATCCCTTCCCACCTTGTTGTTGTTGTTGTTGTTGCAGTTTTTGGCCGGGGCTGGGTTTGAACCCACCACCTCTGGCATATGGGGCGAGCACCCTACTCCTTGAGCCACAGGCACCGCCCCATCCTTTACCATCTTTTAAGAATGGAAAATCAAGCATCCCATGTACTCAATGCTATGTTGAAACCAGTAGATCAACAACGACAGGCCCGCATGAGAGAAAAACACAATTAAATCCAAGAAGTGGGGTCAGCAAGTTCTCACCTGATGGTACAACGTAAGCACATATGGCACACCCCTGGGTGAAGGTCGCAACCCACAACTTGGACTTTGCCTCCAAATGCAGACAATGCAACCTAATTGTATGTGCCCTCATATCAATCTGAAATTAAAAAAGTTCTCATGTTCTAGATAACTGTCAAATATTAGAATGGGTGCAGGTAGTAAATGTTTATGTAACAGGGTCTTATTGACATATCAAAGCCCATGTTTATTGTTTTCAGAGATAGGAATTTCTGGCCTGTCTTGACAAGTATGGTGAGTTGCCTCATGCAGAGCTCATCTCAATTCACTGCCCCTTTGCTTTTTTCTATATTAAAGATTGGAAAGCAGAATCCACAGAATTCTAGACTCCCTTGCAGCTAGGGGTAGCCACAGTACAAACACAACAAGGCCAATAAGATGCACATGGAAAGTCCTAGAAGGGGCTTCCATTGTGAAACAGAAAGGCCAAGTCTGCAGGGCAAGTGCTTTGCTTTCCTGCATGAAACGTGGACAGAACACAGGGAGGTACAGCAGACACGTTGCTCCCTAAGAATGAAAGCCACACACTCACATTAGTGGAACACAGAAGGACACTGGCTTCCTAATGACACCCCCGGATAGCCACCCCATCCCTAAATCACCCGCCTCTAGGCTTTTTGTTATGTGAAAAAAATAACCCCCTTGCATGTTAAAGGAACGAGGTTTTCTCATACTCACAGACAAACACAATCCCAACAGATACACATGGTAGCCAGAATTTTAAAAGGATTCCTATTTTCACTTCTTTCTTTTTTTTTTTTTTTAAGACAGAGTCTCAATCTGTCACCCTCGGTAGAGTGCTGTGGCATCACAGCTCACAGCAACCTCAAACTCTTGGGCTCAAGCGATCCGTTTGCCTCAGTTTTTCTATTTTAAGTAGAGACAAAGTCTCACTTTTGCTCAGGTTGGTCTCAAATTCATGAGCTCAAATGGTCTGCCCACCTCAGCCTCCCAGAGTGCTAGAATTACAGGTGTGAGCCACCATGCCCAGCCGTGATTCCTGTTTTTTAACATGGTTTCATTTCCATGCTAATTTTTGTCCCAAATTGTACCCTAACATTGAACGTACAGGCATCAAATTAGATGATACATTCATTGGTGTTCATTTCATGGGGCGCACATAGGAACAGAGCACAGCTGTCATCCTAGTGAATGTGGCCCATCCTGACAATCTGGACATCACTTCAGCCAAAGTGATTGGCTGGGAGAGGGGAAGAGGAATGGGGTTGCTGGACTCCACATGCCCCCACCATGTTGTCTTGCATGGGTGTAGACTTGGCCTTGGAACTAGAGGAATCACTTGGTCTATCTTTTCACCTTGGGGGAGGATCACACTGAAGTCATAGCAGACATCCATGATAACCGATCTGGTTTTAATAGACCTCCCAAAGAAGACAATTCCTCAGCCTCTTCCCTAAGGAGGCCATTTTGATGTTTACAAACTCACAGTAAGTTTTTCTTTTACTTAAATAGAATGTGTATGGATGTGGGCAATATAAAAGCCCGTTATTTTATTAAGGCAGGATGGCAGAGAGGAGGGTCAGCGGGTCGTGGAGTCAGCAGTCCTGGGTTATGTTGTAATCCTGCCACTTGTGACCGGTGGGCAGCCTCGTCTGTTAATGTCCCTGAGCCTCAGAGCCTTACTTGTACGTCAGCAGAGTGACACCTAGGGCTGTCGTGAGGAGCTGATGGGCATAAAATTCTGGGGATATTATTCAACTATTTGCCATAAAAGCAAGACCCCCCTTTTCTCCCCACTGGACAAGCAACTCACACCTTCCTCTTCCTGAAATCCTGATAGAGCTCTAGGGAGCATCACGGAGTTGCTCCCTGCCTCTCTCTACCTCCAGCTCACAAACTCCAATTTCCTCATCTCATCCTCGTTGCTCTGTCTTTTCAGTCCTTGAATCCTAACTTACAAACTTGTTTCCCAAACTATTTTTAAACATATGCCTTGCAATGTGGGGAGATCGCATTTTTCTAAAGGAAGCAAAAAATAAATATCGGTACTGGAAAAATTGCAAACTTGACCTGCACACTTTAGGAGGCCGTCCACACAAAATTCTTGTTCTAGGATAGTGGATCCATAATTAAGATTTGTACTGTGGTGACAGATTCAAAGTGGAGTGATGACACGATTATCTGAATTGGGACAGCAGTGATGTGGCTGCAATTACTTGGTGAACGGAACCACAGAGACTTCTCTGGTACAAGTTTCCTGCAGTACAGCCCTCACTCTGCACAGACCACGGTCTCAGACCCAAGTGCGGTCTGTTGCACCATTTTAAGAAAGGAAACATTTCAGACCATGAATTATTTTTAAAAGCTGTACACATGATTCTTGGCTAGTAGAATGCTGGATCAACTAATTTCTGGCAGCTCTGACTGTTGGCTCCTCTTTCCGATGTACAATTTCAGACTTGAAGCCACACATGAAGTAATTATGGAATCGCACAGTTTATCCCTAAAAATTTGCCATGAGGTGGTTCTTGTCTTCTCCAGCAATGCAATCCCTAGGAATTGGAATGACTTGAGCTTTTTGTTTTTTAAAAAATCATTAATTAATCTTCATTCAAGACCTCCTTGTTTATCTTTGATGAGGAAGAACATTGTTTCTCTTAAATCCCAGCAAACGGGACGGAAGAATGAAATAACTGCTGTAGTATAGTTTGGTTCAGAATTTTTTTTTCTTTCTCCTTTTCATATCACTACTCATGGCATATGACACCAAGAAAGAGAAAGAAAATTCCAAAGCTGAGCTCCAGGGCTGAGAGGAGCCTCATGGATTCACTCCAGCTGTGCCGTTTACTAGCAATGAAACAGACCCCAAAAGGTGGCCGTGGAGCCTCACAGGTGAGCACCTTGACCACGGCTTTGGGTCATTGTGCTTTTCTTATGATTCAGACCTGTGCTGACTGGCACTTCCTCCTTGAGGTGGACCCTGATCAGCTGAGCTAAACAAGTATCCCTTTCCAGAGACTGCTGGTCACTCTGTCCCATCATCCTGTTTTATTTTCATCAGAGCACCCCTTGTTCCTGAAGCTACATTCTGACTTGTGTTTCTGCTATTTGTCCCCTTCAAGGTGCAAGCTCCACGAAGCTTGCTGTTTTTGTCTCTGGCTCACTGTTATATCTAAAGTCCTGCTTGGCACACAGTAGGTCCACAATACATATTTGTGGATGGAATGAACCAGAGCTAAAGAAGAAGGAACCCCTGTTTGGTAGGCACCTATCACATCGGCTGCTCTGCTAAGTTGCTTGTGTTTGTTCCATTTGCTTAAAAGGTAAGTGCTGTTCTCAGAGTCTCCAGTTAGAAAGTGGTAGAGCCAGAACTTAAAGCCAGGGATACTTTGCTTCAAATCCTGACGTTTGCCATGGCAGGAAATGATTCCCAGTGTTCTATGGCTCCTGCCCCACCACACTGTCCTTGAGTGGCAGCCCAAGTTCCCAGGACTCCCAGTATGCGTCTGACTGTCCCCCCCTGGCTTCTATACATCTGGACCACAGTCTCCTTCAGAGAAATCAACCTGAATATATTATATTCAGCACAGTAAAGACTCTCTGTTGCTGGCTTCTCTGTACAGAGTTTATTAAGTAAATTTCTCAGTTATTAATATTATAGATACTGTATTCTAACTGGTTGATGAATTCCATTGAGTTGCACAAATTTGCAATGAAAAGCCTACAAGAAAAAGGAATTTATCCATCTGCTGGTCATTGACACCTGAAGCAATCAAAGAAATTGATGACAAGAAAGTTCTGGCGGTGACACGGCTTAGAAGGACATAGGTGCCAAAGGATGGAAGAAGCACAAGGCTGCCGAGAAGCACCAGGCTGCCGAGAAGCCACTGATAACCCCAAAGCGATACGGGTTTTGATCACAGAGTAACCCACAGATGAGAGCAGAGGAGAGTGCCAAATCTCTTGTCCTTAGGAGATTGTTAAGAGAAGGAAGAAACATGGGGTTGTGGAAAGGGCACAGGACTTGGGAATTGAAAGTCTGTCTTCAGACTTCAGCGCTAGGGATGTGGCTTTGGGCAAGTCACTTCTTGCCTTTGAACTTCAGTTTCCTCATCTTATCAGTAATGTTTATCCAGAAGGCCCTGGATATGAAAGAATCCGATCACAAAAGGGAAGGAGGCCGTGGTTTAAAACATGGAATTTCTCCTTTATGATAAAAACAGGCCATTTACTTTCAAAGCCCAGTCCTGGTATCATCACCACCTGTGTGGCTGGGGGCAAGGTGACCTCACTAGCTTAGGCTTTCTCAAATAGGAAAGAGCCAAAGCAGCACCGTATCCATGTGAACTCTTGATCTTTCCATGAACTCTGCTGTGATGAGCTCTATTTAATCGTAAGGGAACAGAGGCACAGAGGAGTTAATAACCAGCCCAGGGTCACACAGCAGCCAAGCTGGTCTGTATCCCTGGGTACTCTGGTTTCCTCAGTGAGCATCCTGCTCCCAAACGAGCATGGGAGACACGGCTGGGCAGGGCCAGCTCGGGGCAGATGCCCAGTACTTTGAATAATTCCCTCTCACATTCCAAGCCTGTATCTGTCTACTCACGATGCGGCGTACATATATTTCCCGTGTCAACACCTGCCTTAATCAGCGATTACCCGTGAGAATGACAGCACACTTGGGCTTTGTAAAGCTGCAAGCATGTTCGTACCAGAAGGGGATGATTGTGTCACATTTGGTCTTCATCACTTTCAGCACATTAGGGACATAAGGGTTTATTTATTAGGAAAAGGTGACAGGTTAGAGATCAGCTCAGACTAAGCGTGCACGGGGCTCACTTGTCAAAGAGGTAAAGAGACAGTGCTTGTAAAGTTCTCGGCAGTCGGATCCCTGTCTCCCCAGAGTCCTTTGATGCTCGGGGTGCCTTCAGCACGTGCTGACAGTGACTGGCGTATTAGCAACCAAACCAGTCTTAGTCTTCCTTGCAGGAAGTCAAAGTGTGGGTCAAAACTGCCCAAAGAGAAGAGAGGTAGTCAGATGGCAGCTACAGCTAAGGCCAATTATTCTTGGTATTTTGGGGAGCTTTCCGGGGAGTTGGGGAATACAATCTAGGCAAGTGTGTGGGGCTTTATGATTCATGTCACACTCAGAACATGAAGGGGGTGCATAGTCTGAGGTTGGGGTGAGTGTGAGATCTTGGGACGCATGTTCCCTGCAGACACCAAGCTCATGACAAGCAACCCTGAACAGGACATTCACACTCTCGGGGGAAGCAGTAGGTCTCACCAAACAAAGGCTGATGGTGGAAAAACTGTCCCCTTCAAGTTTGTTATGTTTCCTTTATTACTTCCCACATCATTGAGCATAATTTGATTTAAAATACTTGTCAAAGCTATGTCCTTTAGAATAATGCATCATTTATGAAATTATGCAATCCACTGATATATTAACACAGATCCATAGTTCGACCAACACAGTTTAGATCCTTGTACTTCTATATTGCAAGACGCCCCTATCCTCCCACGGCCAAGGACAGTGGTGAATGCATTTGTTTCATAATAAAACAGCAAATCAATCAGCACCCTTAACCCAAACTAAGTTGGGCATAAGATTTACACAATGAAAGTGAAATCTCCACGGAACAAGATTAGCTGTAATGTTTCTTTTTCTTCCATTACAATCCTGCAGTGTACCACATGATGGAAACACCTTAAACGTGAATTATGGAGGTGTGGACTTGATGACCACTTTTCCCCCCAAGGGTGAGGGTACGGAGCAACTCCTGTTCGCTCCTGCCACTGTCTGTGTTGGCCTCATGGGCCTGCTGAGTCCAGATCTATAGTTACAAAGGGACATAGCTGACGAGTCAGGGCTTTTTCAGAACTGACCCATCCCACGCCAGGCCGATCCTGATAGCTTTCACTTTCACTCTTCCACAGAAGCATCTCCCAGGGGAGACGTGCTCTTGACTAAGCCCTGGCCAGCAAACACCCCCAAACATCATAGAAGAACAGAGGGAGAGAGTAACACTTGAGCCAAAGGATGCCTTTCTAGGCGGAAAAAAGCCTGAAGATGTTTACTTCAATGGAGAGAGAGGGCTGTTTACTTACATTGCTCCAAAGACCTTCCGACAGCCGGAGTCTTTGAACTCTGGTGTGCGCAGATGTGAAGCTTTTGCTCAAAATCCCCTTTCCTTTGGCAGCAAAGAGTACTCATAACTCTTTGTGGCTTCAGATTGATAAGTAATTTCCTGATTCGCTCTCAAAAGCGTTCTCCCAGGCTTTAAGCAGCGGCAGAGAGAGGGCGAGAGAAGCAGGCCAGGTCCCCGGCGGGCAATGACGCTGTGGCCTACACAGACCTCCGGATTGTTTGATTGAGCCTGAAAGAAAGATTTGTCGACTTCACAAACAAAAATAAATATCCTCCTTTATCTCTTGGCTTGCTCCCCAAATCATATTTGGGATACAGCACAATAAGTCTGCACGATATTTGTCCTAAAAGCAGAGTGTTGGAGTTGAACGCCTTCTCGTCTTCCGTGCTGGGAGAAACCAGGGCACCTCTGATTGGTCTTCAAAGGCCCGTTGTTGTGATGACTTTCTTACCAGGGGCGTTGGAGGACGTTCTGAGACACCATGCAGTCCGGCCCCTCCAGCCCAGGGCTTCTGAGATTCGACCAGGACCGCACAGCTGGCCAGTGGGAACCAAAGAGCCTCCTGACTGTAAAGCCGGTGCTCTGACCACTACAGGCAGGTGGAGGAGGGCACAGAGGTATGAGCTCTGGCTCTTGACCTTTAAGACACACGTCCCTGGACAAGGCCCTTCATGTTTCTGAGTCTTGGTTCTCACAAATGCAAACTGGGAATCATTATTACAGCCACACTTTCCTTGGCCACACAGCGTGACCATCACTGTGAAAGAGCTTTACTGAGGATTAACGCAATTGCAGGAGACGATGGAATTTTGCCATCAGGGCCCACTTTATATGCTCTCCTCCTTTCCGTTCTCTTATTCTATTCAATGCTATTTTCTGCACTGGAAGAAACCATGGAGTGACTTTTGGATGAAGAAGGGGAAGGCTGGTGAGGCGATGAGATACAACATGGAGGGAAATTTTGACCTTGGAAATTCAGGCCAAGGTCAGATGAAAAAGTATCTAGCATGTCCTCTGGGAACAGAAAATGAAGGCTCGGCCACTGCCTTGAATGCTTATCCACCGAGGGAGCCCTACAGAACACAGTTGCCTCCCTGGGTGCGTAAGACCCATCTCACTTTGCTTCATTTTGTTGTGGTGAGGGTCACGAGAGGTCTTCAGCAAGACAGAGCTCTGCAACATCATAGGCTTTGAAATTGGAAAGTGGTTGCTATGGCTTGAATGTGTGTTTTCATGTGGGAATCTTAGATCCAGTGGGATAGCAGGGAGGGGTAAGGCCTTTGGGAGGTGAGTAGGCTGTGGGGGCCTGGCCCTTGTGAATGGGATTAGCGAACATGGGAAGGGGCCTGAGGGAGCTAGCGTGGCCCTTTATGCCCTTCTGAGCTTCTGCCATGTGAAGACCCAGTTTGTTTCCTCTGGCGGATGCAACATCAAGGTGCTCTCTTGGGAGCAGAGATGGGGCCCTCTCCAGGCACTGAACCTGCTGTCAACTTGATCTTGGACTTCCCAGCCTCTAGAACTGTGAGAAACAAATTTCTGTTGTTTACAAATTGCCCAGTCTGTGGCATTTTGTTACAGCAGTATCAACAGACTGGGACTAATGGACTGAGTGTGTTCTAGCACCCAGCACCACGTCTCTCACCAGTATTGTGGGTAGGATGGTGTCACACCACTGTCCACTGCAGCCCTGGCATGGGCTCACACCACTGTTCACTGTATCCATGGCTCATACCATTTGGTGCTGAGGCCCCTGGGTTCTGCCTTGGATTTTTTTCTCCTCCTCTTAAGGAGCATGTTTCATCTTTCCTCCTGTCCTCCCCCTCTTGTACTTGTCTGTGGTGTGTTTGCCACTGTTAGTTTTCTATCTTAGAGTTCAAAATGTCCTTCTATTTCTCATATACCAGTAAAGATGGAAAACAAAGAAAAAATCTTTTGCTCAATAAAATAGAAAAGAACTCACTGAATGTTGACACAGAGGACACTGTCTTTGTCCTTGGAGCAGCCACAAACACACACAAATAGTCCCAAATCAGCACCTCCCACCATTGTGAAGGTTCAAGCCTCAAGTCCAAATATTTAATGATTCCATTTGCTTCCTTTGCCATTTCACAAATGTGTTCATTAACTGTCATTTCAGCTAAGAGTTGCACTCTATCATCTATAAGCAAGATTTTCCAACTGAACTTTGTATCAGTCAGTTTGGTCTTCCATAACATAATACCATACACTGCATGGCAGAGAAAATAGAAATTATTTTCTCCCAGTTCTGAAGCTACAAGTCTGAGATCAGGGTGCCAGCATGCTGGGATCTGGTGAGGGCTCTCTTCTAGACTTGCAGACAGCAGCCTTCTTGCTGTGCCCTCATGTTGTAGAGAAAGGTGGGTCTTTCTCTTCCTCATCTTAAAAAGCCAGGGTCCTGTTGGATTATAGACCTACCCATATGAACTCATTTAACCTTGATTATCCCTGAAAGACTTTTCTCCCAGATAAAGTCATCTTGGAGATTAGAACTTCAATACATGAATTTTAGGAGTACACAAGTGAGTCCATAGCAAGCTTGGAGAGTGAGAAAAGGAAGTTGACCTTCATGGAGCCTTCCTTTTCTTTTTCTTACTGAATCCTCATAACAGCTTTGAGAGGTTGGAAGTGACTTTTCCAAGGTCACAAAGCTAGTAAGAGGCATGGTCCAAGTGTAAATGGTGACGACCAGAACCCTGCTTTTTCTATGACACATCCTGCCACCTCTTCCTCTTCTCTCCTAGATTCTGAACTGAGACCCTCTACTTGTCCTTTCTACTCGTTCTCAACTCAGTGGGCTGGAGGCAGAGTGTCATGGCCCAAAGCACCGTGAGAAGAAAAAGACAGACAAGGAAAGCCCCATGGCTTCCCTCAGGGTTGTCACTGAGTTTAGAAGACCCTGAGAGGAGTTTGCCTCTGGGGAATATTCTCTCCCTGCTTCCCTCTCAGCCTTCTTCATGTGAATAAACCCTGTGCACCAGTTCAAACTCAACATGCTTTCTTCTTGGTGCTCTCTTTCACCTGCTCTCACCCTCCCTTGCTCTTTCTTGCTATATTCTCTGACACCATCCTCTATGTCTTCGTGTTTTATTCTCCTTTCACAAAGCCTTCATAAGTTGCTTCATCACTGCAGTAGCTACATCAGTGTTCATATATTTCAGAGAGAATTTGCACAAGGTCTGTCTCCCTCACTGATCTGTAAGCTCCCTAAAGCCAGAGTGTTTTGCTCACTAAGTGTCTCCATCCATTAGCGCATGAACACAGGACCCCACAGAGAGGGGAGGGAGGACTGAGGAAGGCCAAACCAGGGTAAAGAAATAGTAGAAGTCAGGCCCTGCACAATTCACCTGCAGCGTGGTTACAAACACACACCTGAGAGCATAGTTTTAAGGGGTGTCTTTATCAAGTCACCTGTGTACTAACAAATGTATTCTTCTCTTTTCTACTTTGAATGGTGGTGGTGGGGTTTACTAGGTTCAGATAATCAAGGTTGAAATTTTTGGAGTAAGAAGACGCAGCTGAGGAACAGGTAGGTCTTGGGGTAAATCGGGGGCAGCACAGGCAGGCTCGCTATACTGGGACTCCTTTTCATAGCCTATCAACCTCAGTCTTTTTCTAGAAAGAGATGAAGCAGGACCCTGATGGAACAGGTTGTGAAGAGGTACAGGAGCCTGTCAGGGAGAATTCCTACCAGAGAAGGACATTTTCAGTCTTCAGTGCAAAGACAGGGAATGCCAGCAAGCTGCGTTTAGAGAACTACAAGGGACACAGTTTTGTTGGTGGGTTGCAGGGAGATGTGATAATAGAAATGAATGTTCCAGATGAGCATTAAGTGTGTTCATTATTATCTCTTTCTTGTTTGGAGGGCAAGTGAGAGAATGCATGTGGAATTGCTTTATAATCTGGAAAAGGTCCTATGAAAACATTTTTATTACAAATTCTTTTGGATGGAGATAACTAGAATGTGAAACAAGGAACCCATGCTGGGAAATTGAATTATTTATAAATTTACTTTATTTATAAACTGAAGAATGTGATTAATTTCCTTCTTCCAATTTCCTTTCAAAGACTAGATTATAAGTTTACAGTGTGTGTTAAATAGGAGTGAGCTGGGAAACATGTTTCCAACTCAGCACATCGCTGCTCTTCTTGATAGGACAGGGACTGGGCTCCTGAAACGACATTTCCTAGAATCCCTTGTAGGCACAGCGATGTGAAAGACAGGGTAGAATTAGAGGACTTTATTCCTCGGGGGCAGTTACAGAATGAGGACGGTCAACTGAGGTGAGGTCTGCAGGAACTGCCAGGTGAGATCCTGGAGTCTCACACTTTGGTGTGGCTTCCGGATAGCGTGTACTTCTGGGTTTCCAACAAGTGGCTGGTTTTTCTCCAATTGTTGGTTCCACGGTTTTTTCTTAAATATCTATATTTTTAATTTAGAATAATTATAGACTCAGGAAGTTATAATAACAGAAAACAACTGTTTTCCTTCAATGGTGACCTCTTTATGTCTCTACCATATGATATAAAAACTAGGAATTGATGTCAGTACAATAGTATTACCAGACTGTGGACATCATCAGTTGTCTCCAGTTTTTACATAGGCTCATTTGTGTGTTGTGTAGTTCAGTACAATCTGGTCTCAGGTATGGATTCCGCACAGTTCTTTCAATGGCTCCTTAAGGCTTTGACTCCCCATCTTAAAGTCCCTACCTTCAGGGAAGCTTATTCTCCAGACTCAGTGCTGACCGATATGGTTAACGATTTCCTGCTGTTATCTCACATTTGAAGGCTTGCAGTCAAATTTTGTTGCTCAGTTTCCATTCCATTTGTTTATTTGTTCAACTAAAATATCACCCTTTGATATTTCTTCACATCCTTTCCCCCCTATTTTCTTTGTTACAGGATGACAAAGGCATCACCATATTATATCTTGTCATCGTGTATATATAAATTACCATAAAAGACTTTGAGCTATTTGTTGGGATGGTCATTGCTCCATCCTCAAATTCATCTTTCTCATATTAGATGAAAATTCAATGCTATGTTAATTATTCCTAAATGATCATAAAATAATTTATACGTGACAAGGCAAGAGACAGAAAACGATAGGAATAGCTAATGGAGAAGGCAAAATTATCATTACGGATGGATGATAAAATTATACAAATAAAAAATGCAAGCAAATTTTAAAAGGGCCATTAGAAATGATACATGTGAAATAGGGTTGACAGACAAAAATTAAATATATAAAATAGCTTTTCTATACACCAAAAGAATTAGAGAACAGAGTGTTTCAAAATCCTTCAAAATCTAAAATGATGCTGGATTTCTTGCAGAGGAAGGAGAAACTGGCCTCTTCCTGACCCTGGGCTGTTTTCTCACTTAAGCCCTTAATCAGCCCAACTTGTGTGCAGAGACTCTCAAAGTCCTGGTAGAATAGATTTTTCCTCCCTTGCTACTCTTACCTCTGAGTCACTAAACGCAAGTGATCAGAATCCAGCCTGGCTGGAGAAGCCACGGGAAATGAACACTAGGCCATGTCCTTCATCTCTTCCTAATTAAGACACATTTCATCTCAAAATATTCCAGACTGCAGAGATGCCCCAGGCTCTAACTCGGAATCGTTTCCCTCAAGGCAGTGGAACAACTTGAAATCACATATTTTAGAAGGTAGTCTTTGCTTTGATTCACCATTTCATTGACTTTCCTGAAATAAACAAACTCCCTACCCCAATGAACTCTGCAGTCTTCCCTCTTACCAGGGGCACTAAGAATACAAACGACCAAGATTTGTCAGGTGCTTGCTTAGCTCACTGATTCTTCTGAGTATTAAAGATGTCTTAATTAGGCCTCATTGGCATTTATATTTATTTAGGTAGAATATTTAAGTCATTTATTTGAAATGTCACTTCTACAAAACGTTCCACCAAACGTGGAACCAAGATAAGCACCAAGTAATGAGGCTCTGAGTCCTTTCTCTATACCGCCCCAGAATACTGCTTTCATTGTGGTTGACCGTACTTTTCTTTCTAACAAGGTTTCAAAAACATTACAGTCTGAGAGTTCACTTGGGCCCCCTAGACGCTGATAGGCATTAGCCTTAATAAGCTGTCATCTTAGTCTGTCTAATTAAAAGAGTTAACTTGTAGAAAAATACCCGGTAAATAAATGGCTCTGGCAGTAATATGTAATGACAAAAATCAGAAAAGAGATATGGGAATGCTGATATTTGGAAAACCTAAATGTCGTGGAAACCCCAGGATAAGACCCTGACCTTATTTATTCGTGGACGCCTTGTTATGAGGGAGTGATTGGGTTTGCCTCCTAAACGGAGTTAATTCTTTATAACTTTTAGCATTTTAATAAAGGCAACAGAATCCATATCACTCACAAAAGTATAATTTAGAAGACCCTGTTTTCTCCCAGAATAGCTCTCCTTTGAAGACTAGAAATGGTCTCTGTTTAGTTTTAAGAGTTTGATTGGAAACATTCAAGTGCAAGCCTCCTTCAAAGCATAGTTTGTAACCAAGAAGCATTTCCTGGTTTACATTGCTTAATTAATGATAATATTGATTCAAAAGAAGAAGGAAACCCCAAATCTCAGCAATTTCCGTTATTAATAGATGCATCCCCACGTAAACAGTTAAACTAAAACATCCCTCAAAAGAACCCGTCTCAAGCCCTTTGAATTTCCTGTCTTCATTTCACAACCATCACCATTATTTTTGCTTTTTCTGCCCCCAAGTTTTCCGTTGCTCACCTTCAGCATCATGACCATGGCCTCTCAGTCAAGCCCAGTAATTGCACATGCACTTGCATTAATCAACAAGGAAGCTTCCACTTAGTGGGTAGACCATTCAGGATGAGTGTCACTGAGGCCAGCTTGTGTTAGTCAAACAGCATGTAATAGCTCCCTTGGATACTGCAAACAAATCTTTGTTGTATAATATTTGATAGGTAAATATGTAGCTAGGAAAAGAAAAAAGAGAAGAAAATGAGAGAGAAGGAAGGCAGATTGGAAGGAGAGAAAGGAAAAAAAAGGAAGAAAGAGAAAAAGGGGGAAAGAAATAGTGAAAGAAAAAGAAATAAAAAGCAGAGGGGGAGAAATACTTGTACAGATCACAAGGAGCAAGATGGCGGCTGAGTAACAGCTTCTTTGCAACTGGGCTCAGTGAGATTCGGGGAGAGAAGACTGCAGACATCTCTGGCTGGCGGGATCTGCCCAGAGACATCCCTTTGGGACACAGGGAGACAGCGAGAGACTTCTGGACCCCATGAGGAAGACAAAAGCAGTGGAGAACTGGCAAGTGGTTGCATGTCTGTGTTTGGTTGGAGGCTGCCCGCAGCTATAACTATAGCAGCAGTGAGATTGCAAACAGGGGGGCAAAGCAAAGGGACAGATCCCCTCCCCACCCCCCAAAAAGACACGGGCTGTGCATTTTTCCACGAGACCATCTACAGTATTGAATGTGCCATGCCCTGCCATCTTCCACAATACAGCAACTAAAAAAACTGACTTAAGAGAACCTCCCCTGGAGCTAAAATTTACACTTGTAAGTGCCATTTTGGAGGGTAGGGTAATACAGTGGCCTGGTTTGTCTGGTACCAAGGGAGTTCCCAAGACATGGGACTAAAACAGGCACTTTCCTTGGCATGGGACTTTCAGTGCTAAAACTGGGAAAGTCCTAAGCAAATTAGGAAAAGTTGGTTAAGAAAAGTTGTTTCATAGTTCCTTATCTATGAAAGGGCAAATCATATCCTATGTCCTCTGCACTCAGTACAGGAGACTTTTTTTGTTGTTGCAGGTTTTGGCCAGGGCCAGGCTTAAACCCACCACCTCTAGTATATGGGGCTGGTGCCCTACTTTTTGAGCCACAGGCACCGCCCAAGACTCTTTGGTTTGTGTCAGCTCATCTTTCAATGTCAGGATCTATGCTTTGTGTGTAATGCAATGGACATCTTTTTTTTTCTCAGCACCCTGATATTCTTGGATAACTCCTTTGGTATCTTATGTGGTTCTAGTTGGCCCATCGTGTAGAGTACCTTTCACTCCTGCTGCCTGCCTGAGAGGGGCACCAGCCAGGCTGGGGTGAGCAGGGCCAGCCACCTGATGTGCCTGGCAAGAGCAGTTAGTTGAGGGGTGAGTATGGAGCCCAAGAAAGACAGCCTTTGGAAGAGAGAAGCCCCTTTTGCTTCTAGTGAAGATTATTATTGGTCTTTCCACCATGTGTGACAAACTCAAAAGACACAGAAGGAAGTGGGCCAGGAGAGTGAGGGAGAGAACGCGTGAATCAATGACAGAAGTTTCACATTTATTAGGTAGACGGCAGATCTGGGAATTGCATCCAGCTCTGTTGAATTCTAAGGTACACAAGTATATTTCCAGTTGCTCATGCTGTCTGTAAAAGGCAATCTCTTAAGAGCCATCCTTTGCTATTTGACAAAGCCCTTGAAAAGACACTGGGTTTGATTCATACCCCACATGTGAACTTACACACAGTACCAAACACCTGCGGGCTTGCTTCCCAAACTCCCGTGTCACTGGATGTTTTGTGAAGAGGCATCGTGCACCTGAGTAAGGCATGATGGGAAAACATATGCTATCTGGAGTGTATTTAATTTTGGTGAGAGAGAAGCTCCAGGTTAGGGCTAGGATTTCCAAGTTCACTTCAGTTTCAGTTTTCACTGACAATCAAGAGAAGCTACTCTTGCCTCCCAAAGGAGAGATTCTTCTCCCATTCTACTCTCTGTATGGAGAGGACTTTCAGTTGTTTCTCACATCTCAGACCCAGCCTGTCTATGTGTCTGGGAGGGGAGCACTCTGGGCATTTCTTCACTACGGATGCAACAGAACGTTCCCTGTTCAGGACATGGTTTTCTTTGGAGGAGTTCTACATGTGCTCTAAAATTCTCAGCATATAATTTTGGGATGTTCAAGTGTCATTTCTTTAGTATTTATTACACACGAAATCCTTACAATTTGGAATTGTCTGTTAGTTTTAACTAATGCTAGAGAAACAGTGCGTCCTGCTCGAGCGTGGATGGTGTTCTGTAGTAAATGTGGCTTTTTCTCCTGAACGTGTCTTTTCCATCAATTTCCTTCCCCCTTTTCCAGGTTCCAGTCATCAGCTGCTGCTGCTGTTAATGCTGCCATGTAGTAGACAACTCCCCAGTCTCACTGCCTTACAACAATAAACAGTTGCTTTTTTCCTCACTCTTTAAAAGTATGAAGCTTTCCCAAGATCACCCAGCTGGTAAATGGTGAAACTGAGACTCATTCATCTGCCAGACATCACTGAGTTTCTCCTATGTGCCAGACAGGATGAAGAGGCTGATAAACCGTAAACCAAGCTATTTGTGTCTTAGCTGATGACGTTAAAAGTGGAAACAATATCACGACAGGTCTGGAGAGCCAACCAAAAAGAGAGAATGCAGAGGGTGCCAAAAAAATGTATGTAAGGGAACATTGCAATAATGCTCAATATATACCAGTAACAAGAGATAATACAAGCCACACTTGACTTGTGCAATTACAAATACGTATATACATAATACTACATACAGTACATAGATTACTTCCCTTATTATGTGTGTAAATTTTTTTGGCACCCCCAGAGTGTGACCCAGGAAAGATATGATAGCATCTGATAAGTCGGGGTGCAGTATTAGCCAGGGGTAGCGGGTACGGGTAACACTGGCTGGCATCATAGACATAGCGGGATCATAATAAGAATAATTAGACATGAAAACATCAAGACGTTCCAAGTGGGAGCTAGTATTTTATCTCTAATTTCATTTGTGAGTGAGGAGAGAGGGAAACCAACCCTTGAAACCAGTTTTTGAATGTCTCCTCTGAACCAGGCATTGTCACGTGAGAAAAAGCCACGTGGCAATCTTCTGGGGAGAGTGCACCTCCTTTCCTATTTTACCTTCTTCTGGATGTCACTTTCCACATGACCAGTGCAAAGATAGTTATTTCTTTACTAGTATTTATCTTAGTTTGTGCTTAACCCATTTCAGGCTTTTGATAAATGGCAGAATTCTCAGAAGATTCTGTTGGTTGCTTCCGAACGTCCGTGTTGCCTTTTTTCCTTTACTAGCAGGGCCTTGCTGTTCTAGGGAGACAAGGTGCCCAGGTAAGTAACCACCTTCCTGACTCCCTGTGGCCAATGGAGACCCCGCCCACTGGGACAGTAAGTAAGCAGTTGATGGAAGTGGTTGCTGGGAAAGCTTCCTAAAGAAGGAAGACATGGCTGGTGTTACCAGTTCAGATTTCATTCTTTGCAGCTTGCCACTGATCCAGAATGCAGTCACGACACTGAGCTAGAGTCTGGTGATCACAGTGGAGAGTGCTGCCTGCCAAGATGGTGGAGTGGAGGGTAGAAGGAACCTTGGTCTTTGATGACCGTGTAGCTGCTATAGACTGAATATTTGCGTCCCCCTGGCAAACTCACATCTTAAAGTCCTAATCCCCAACGTGATGGTATTAAGAGAGGAGGGCCTATGAAAGGTCATGAGGGTGGGGCCCCCATGATGGGATTAGTGCCCTCATCAGAAGAAAAGTGAAAGACTTGCTTTCTCTTTCTCTGCTGTTAGTCATGTGAAACAAAAGAAGACTGATGTCAGCAAACCAGGAACAGAATCCTAGCCAGACACCAGATCTGCTGGCTTCCAGACTGTGACATTTTGATCTTAGACCACCCAAACTTTCAAGAAGTGTGAGAAATAAATGTTTGCAGTTTAAGTCATCCCTTCTATGGCATCTTGTTACAGTACTCTCAACTGGGGAAGGCATCACACCAACCTTTACCTTCCCATCTCCAAACTTTCGTTTAGGTGAGAAAAATGTACCACTATTTGGCTAACCCACTCAAGTTGAGTTTCTGTTGCATAAAGTCAAACACTTTCCCTAAAAGACACAGCCGTCTCTCCCATTTCCACCCTTGCCTCAGCATAGAATACTTTGTGTACAATACTACATTGTTATAAGATTTGGCTTCTTTCTGAACAAATTTTCCAGGATAGTTCATTTTTCTATTTAGATGACACATCATTTGGCTACAGTATAACAGAATTCTGCTTGAACAGAAATAGCAATTCAATGTGTCTATTTTTCAAAGCCAACCATCCACACACAATCATTATAACCCACGGAAACAGCTCCACCTGGCTGAATGACTGAGCTGCGCTCCATCTTGCCAACCACGGTAGCGTCAGACAAAGCAGAGAAATCAAAGCTTTTTAAAACTAAAAAGAAACATCAGAGTTAGGGATGTGCCCCCAAAATTAATGAAGCGTCTTTAAAGCCTTGCATTCTTTAATTCTGTGACTTTAGCAGTGAAATTGGGTAGGAAAAGAAAAAAGCACAAAATTTCAAGGCAGGGAAGCCAGGTTCAAATTCAAATTGTCCCTGAATCTCTTAACGGCTGAGAGATTTGGGGAAAGTCTTTTCATCTTTCCAGATTTTAGTTTTCCACGCTGCAAAATCAGGATGATGGTAATGACCTCTTTAGAAGCTGGTGTGAAGAATGAGCAAGGGATGTATGTGAAAGAGCTTTGTAAACAATAGAATGTCGTGCAAGCTGTTGGTACTACTGAGGAGTGAACGGTAAGTCAAGCACGAAATAGCACCAAGCTCATCCAGTTGCCATCTGGCACTGGTGCGGGGCCCAGAGCTGTGAAGCTGAGATGCTGAAGGATGTATGGGCTGTAAATGCTCTGTTGAAGGTCAGCGGTAAAGGTCTTCCATGGTCATAACTATTTCTTGCAAACAGGAGTGCCCATCATTAATGAAGATTAGGGGAAGAGGGGAGAATTGTCATTATTGGATTACTCACTATGAACACTTTGGTGTTTTACATATATGATCTTTATATATATGTAAAAGATGACACTCACAAAATCAATAACTTTTTGTTCTTATAAATGGAGTTACGCTGCTGGCCAGGTTGGTGTGATGGTGTGACTTTGGTACAAGGATCAGGAATCGTGACTTGGGTAGGAGAAGCAGGGCCAGGCTGGGCTAGGGGAGGAGTCTGTGATCGGCAGTTAGCTGCTTGGTCTCAAGAGATGACAGTCTTTTAAATCAAAAGTTAAAGACATAACTCTGTTTATATCTAGAGGGAAAGAAGGGGATATCTCAGCCATTGGGGACTTCTTATGTCAGCTCCTAATACACACAACTCTATGGAAAGAGGGAGGATAAACATTTTGCTATGTGGATGACACTGTGCTAAGCATTTTAACTTATTTGTTCACGAATTTTCATAACAACCCCGTGAAGTGTTGCTGCCATACTTACTCCCATTTTACAGATGAGAAAACTGAGGTACAGAGAGGTTAATGGACTTGCACAAAGTCATCCAGTTGGATTGCAGTCCAGGAAGCTTGGCTTCTGTGCCCTGCACTTTACCATGGTGTTATTTTGCCCCTGGAGGCGAGGAATAATGAAGAACATATGGCAGACTGCTGGGCTGTGAATCCCGAGAACTCAGCTTCTTAAGAAACTCAAACGAGTTAATGTGTTTTCTTGGTGAAGAACCTCCCAACAATCCTTTCGGCTTTTCAGCGAATTAAATGTAACCATCTCCTCGTACACATCAATGTCTCCCCTTAGCCTAATGTGAGATTTAAGGATTTGGGAAGACATCTGGAATTTATTTATACCACTTGGGTTTTGAAATTCAATATTAAATTTTTAGAATGAAAGACAGAAATCAGAGTAAGCCATATTAGTAAAATGTAACGACACGGGGCATATGTTTGCAAACTGGCCTTTAATTTCTGCTGAAAATATTGCGCTGGGTGCCCTGGGTCCTTCCTCTCAAAAGGGAAAACCATGTTTCTGGAATGATTGTGACCCTCTGTAAGTACAGCAATAGAAGAGACCGTATTTCAGGGACTTTCCTCTTTTGGATCATGTTATGAACATTGTAGTGATCACGCTGCCTACGCTGAGATTGTGGCATAGAGATGATTGAAGGATCCCACCCTGACAGTCTCAGTTTTTCATTCTGATCCCCGGGAGGTAACACAGGCTTCTGAGACAATATGACCTTGAGCTTGTTTTTATCATTTTGTTAGTTGTATAATTTTGGATGATCTCCCCAAACTATTTTTTTTTCTTTTTTTTTTTGCAGTCTTTTGGCTGGGGCCAGGTTTGAACCCACCACCTCCGGTATATGGGGCCTGCACCCTACTCCTTTGAGCCACAGGTTCTGCCCTCCAAACTGGTTTTTTAACCTATGGGATAGTCAAGCAAAGGTATAGGTAGAAATTGGGGGAATTTTAGGTGGCCCAAATGGAAAGTGTTTGTAAAGATTATTTATTAGGAGATGAGAACGGAAGGCGGATTGTGATAAGCCTTGTGTCTTGAGCCAGGGGTGTTAAGACTTTACCTGGAAAGAGACAAGAAACTACCAAAAAATTGTTTTAACTTAAAAACACTGGACAGAATTGCTTTTCCTTATTTTAAAGGTGGGAGCATATGGCAAAAAACAATTGATTGAGAAGGGAAACACTTTGAATGGAATCAGCCTTAGAGAGCTAGTTAGTGTTACATTCCTGGGAATGTTTTTCTCTCTCTATGTGTGTATAGTATACATTGTAATAAACATGTAAACATTATCCTCCTTACATAATCTTTTCTACCGTGCTTACATGAATATCTGTGTAAGTCAACAGAGATTCTCTCCCTTAGTCATTGTCATGGCTACATAAACTTTAATGACTATACGGATGTGCCCTAATTTCTTTTTTAAAAATTAATTAATTATTCTTAAAAATTCCACCTTAATATAAGGTTACAAATGCTTGGATTGCATTGTTTTCAATTCTAAGGGAAAGTTCAAGTTGAGCCTGTCACCCTGGGGTGTGCTGAGGACCCTTACATGTACACGTCAGGTGAGATCCCGCCCTTCACCCTTCCTCCTCCCTATAATTCCTTTAATGTTGCTTTTTTTCTTGGATGTATTATCTCTACATGTTGGAGTAATAAAGTTTCTTTGTAACTAAATTTTAGCATATGTGCAGGATTATTTCCTTAGGATACGTTTTATGATATGGAAGGATATGGCTAAAGAGTTTCATCCATGTGGATATATGGCCGGGTTGCTCCCCAACCAGCAGAGTTTGAGGCTACTCATTTTATTCTAGGTCCTATGTAGGACACAGCATTCAGTCTTTTGTGGATGACAGCATGTCCTCACGTGACAGTGATGGTGAAACTGGGGGAAATTATGAGGAACCATCAGAGGAAGGGGATGGCGAGCATGGGAGGTTACCATTCTGGAAGAGGAAACGGGTAGTGTCTTCAAATACCAGGAGACCACCATGTGGGGCTGGCTGTCCACCCCCTGTGGGTCCCCGAGGACAGAATGGGGAGCAATTAGCAAAAGTCCTGGGAGCATCTGCTGTAATAGGAGGAAGATTTGCTAATAATAAGTGTCCTTTTTTGTGGCACACTGAATGCCCTGTTTCTTGAATTTTCATGCTTTTTCTTGGTTATTTTGCTGTCTAAAATGGCCCTCAAGCTTAGAGATGCTGTCTATTGTTTGGGAATTCAAGAAGGCTGTGATCGGCCATGTGAGGAGAAGGCAAGTTAGACCAGCTGCCTTCAGACAGGAGATACAGGGTCCTGGGCTGGAGTTTGGTGTTAGTGAGTCAATAATATATATACTGTAAGATGTTCTTAAACATAAACAGATGTAAAACAAGATTACGAAATGATCAATTGCCAAAAATGTCACGATCAGAGGCTCTCGGGCCCCCAACTCTGTGTTTCCCCAAGGAGCAATGGTTCAATCTTTGCTAACTCAGTGCTGGTGATGACCTTGCAGAACCCAACTACTGTGATCAGGAGGATTGAATGGCTGTGTTTCTAAAAGACGGATGGGTTTCTTTTGCCCAGAGAACTCAACTTACAAATACCGGCTTCCCCTAACGCAATCTCAAAGCCCTGGCTATTCAGAGAACAGCCACTGCCCAAGGCCTTTTCTGTGGACAGACCATGGCTGTCACACTTGCCAGGCTCTTGGTTGATGAGACTGCATCTGGCCACTCATGTCCTACCCTGCCCATACTGGTAAGGGAGTGTGACCTTGCCCCACCTCTCTTTCTGGAGGGTCTTCCCCTTCTCCCTCACCATGTCTGGGAAGGTTGAGAGTGGGTACCAGGGCTGGGTGTGTTTACCAGGCACCGTGACACTGTGTCTCTGGGCCAAGAGCCATTCTGCAGACGGACGGGGACCCTACTCTGGCAGTGCCCCTGGGCCTAGAAACCAGACTTTTCCCTGACAAGGCTGGGGGTGGACCAATCGCCAGGGGGTTTTAGGGAGGTGCCGTGTATCTGCCAGGGCTTCAGGAGGTGTGGCCAACTCTAAAGTCCCTTTTAGTTCTTACATTAAAATTTCCTTTGCTCATCCTGGTTTTCTCCCCCTCCCTGGGTGTCAGCACCCTTGTGGAGGTGTGGCATCACAGTCCCTTGGAGGTGTGTAGGATTGACACCTGAGTGCAGTGGTTGGGGGGAGGGGGCTGACATGCCACATGTCTCAATACCACAGAGTCAGAGCCAGCAGGGATCAGAGCCTACAGAGTCACTGGGGGATACATTTCTTTTTTTCCTGTCTTCTAAGATCCATTCATTGATTGGTTCCAACACATTTGGGGCAAATAAGCATTTCAGTCTCATTTTCCAGCTTGTGTCTTGCCCCAGGCACTTGCCGTGCTGTCCAGCTCTTCCATCTCCCTCAGCTTCTTCTTCTCTGTTGATAAAATTGGAATAATACCAACCTCAGGGTGGCGGGGGTTGGGGACATTGGGAAGGATTAATGAGATGGTATGTCCAGCATCTAGTTAGGACCTGGGGCACAGATGCCCCTTTCCCCCTTCTTCTGATGACTCATAATAAATTAGGGACATCAGAGACAGCAACCTTGGCTGAACTGAACCCCAAGCTCCCTGGACTGATTTAGCCTGAGACACAAGCTCTGTCTGAGGCATTTGTATTTTACAAGTGTGTCACATGGCTTCCCTCAAATTTTTGTTAAACGAACTTTTGAAGAAATTCTGAAAACACAAGCTGAAAGAAAACCACTTAGCTAATCCTCCCTTTTATGGGTATTTTGGCCATTTGTCCATCCAAACTAAACAGTCTCTGTTGTG
>CAUYQV010007688.1:0-10154 GCA_963574575.1 Galagoides demidoff
TAATAACGAATATGTAACTTAGTAGAGATCAATGTTTTTAAAAGTATATTTTCAGAATAGAAGAGGACTAAGTATAGGGTAATGTGGTAGTCAGTAACAAGAACCTACTAAAATAGATTTTTAATATCTGGAACAAAAAAATAAGTATACCAATTTGCCTTCAGAGCCTGTCCCATACAAATAACTGTTTTTTTTTTTTTTTTTTTTGAGACGGAGCCTCAAGCTATCTCCCTGGGTAGAGTGCCATGGCATACAGCTCACAGCAACCTCCAACTCCTGGGCTCAAGCGAGTCTCCTGCCTCCGCCTCCCAAGTAGCTGGGACCACAAGCACCCGCCATAATGCCCGGCCATTTTTTTGGTTGCAGCCATCATTGTTGTTTGGCGGGCCCGGGCTGGGGATTCAAACCCGCCACTTTGGGTGTACGTGGCTGGCGCCTTAGCAGATTGAGCCACAGGCGCCAAGCCACAAATAACTTTTAATTGCACTGATAAATAGGAATTCATGGTAATACCCTAGATTTAAAGATTCTTAATGGAAATTATATTATTTATTGGCATATTCCTATTCTCAAGTGTAATAATCATAATACTGTTCTTAATGACTTATAGAAACCCATTCTGTCATTCACACATTACCTACATTTCTTCCCCCAATTGCTTTATTTAGTCACAAATCCAAATTATACTTACAATACTTTTCTTGCTTGTCCAATTGGCTAGATTTGACATAACTAACCATTTTGTTTTGCTTGACAAAATCTCTTTACTCTTGTCTTGCATGACAATACAATTTTCTGTTTATTTGCTTTTTTTTCCCCCTTTTGGTTTTAGTTTTATTTGAATGGGCTAAATTATCTTTCTTCTTATCAAGTTTTTCTCTATTTTCCCTTGTACTACTAAATTTTATGTTGTAATTGCTCAGAATTCTGCCCTAGTCTCTTCACATTTTTACATTCTCTCTCTAATTATCCTCATTCACTTTACGCTGAGAGTCAATGATAACCATGAACTAAGTCATCTCAAAATTACCATACCTCTGAGACTCCTAACTCAAACTTCCAAATCTGCAATTGTAATTTTTTTATTTTCTAAAACAATGATTCATAAAGAACTCACACTCAAACATTTATATTACTTCAGAGGAGTCCCCAGATTATTTATGCCTTTTCACTTATCATCCTTAATAATACATCTATGTAGCAATTTAAATAATTGAAATGTAACTTAAAGTTCCATGAATTTAGTATGTCCAACATGGATTTCATTAGTCTTTTTTTTTTTTTCCTAGACCAACAGCATTTGCAACTTTTCACGTTTCTTCTTTCCTAAGGGACAATATACAAACTTAAGTCAGAACTCTGAAAGGTCATTCTAATTATCTCCATGTCTAATACATTTCACATTCTGTTATATTCTGTATATTAAGTATTTTTAATTGTAGCTACCTCCCTATAGGTCTTCTGCAAGAATCTTAGTACAAATAATGACATTGATCTACTATGGAAATTAAATGAGCTTTAGATATCCACATTTTCTCACTATCCGCTATGGTTTCAGTACTTCACACAATTAAAGCCAATATTTTATATATATACACATTTATATGTGTGCACATATCTGTATGTATGTATATAATTTTCAGACATATTTTTGAGATATATATATATACATTTCTTATATACATTTACATAGATGCTTAATATCTTTCAATATATTTTAATTTCCCTTAAAACCAATTTCAAAATATTTAAAAGAGTAAGTATAGTTCACACTTACAAAGTTAAACAAGTCTGTGAATAGCTTTTGCTGTGACACTCTATAGGGGAAAAATAAATCCCTTCATTTCAACAAGTATTTTAGGTATGGATATGCAGGAAGGGTGGATACTCCTTAGTGATTCCTTACAAATCATTAAACTGAGTTTATTTTTTCCTGATTTAAGCTATTGAGAATTTCTAAGTGTTATAAAAGACAAACCTGGAAGCAACCAACATGTCGCTAAGTAGGTAAATAAACTGTGGTACGCACAGACAATGAAATATTTCCTAATGCTAATGAGACTCTGACGTCATGAAAAGACATGCAGGATGCATCCCACAGATCACTAACTGAAAAGAGGCAGTCTGAAACATAGGCACTGCTTGACTCCAACCCTCAGCCGGCCTGGGAAACCCAAATCTGTGGATACAGTAAAAAAAGTCATCGGTTTCTCAGTAGCCAGGGGTAAGGGAGGGATAACTGTACGGAGCACAAATGATTGATTGTTAGGACAGGAAAGCTGTATTGCACGATGTGATAATGGTGATACATGTTATTATACACCTATCCATACTTACTGACTGTGCGTTTGGGGGAGATAATGATGTATTAATGGAGGTTCTCCCCTTATAACAAATATACCACTCTGGTAGGAGATATTGATAAGAAAGAACACATTTGTGGGAGCAGAAGTATGTGAGAAAACGTTGTACCTTCTTCTCAATTTTTTTGTTAACTTAAAACTACTGTAAAAGATAAAATGTTTAAGAAGTTCTCAAAGATTACAGAACCAGTGTACATACAATTGGGTAATTTGATTTATACATAAAATTGTTTGCATCTGAGGCTGCAAGCTCTATATTCATTGATCTCCTTATGTGTCTATATGTTCTAGTGCCATAAAGTTCAAATCAACCAAAAACCTAGACCTGGAAATCTTATCTTTTTAAAGCATATACATATGTATACACACACATTCTCACACACACACAAAACTTTTTTTTTTTTTAAACCAGGGGTAGTTTCCTATTTCCAAAAACCCTTTTCAGTAACTGAATTTATTCATTAAATGAGTCTGTATTGAGAGTTGGCAACATTCTAAGCACTGATCTAGGTGTTAAAGGTACAAAGATAAATTAGAATGAAGCACCTCACCTTACCAGGCTATTGCCTGCATGGAAATTTTTTAGATAGCTCCTGCATCATCAACTAAACCAAGGAATAAGCCAACATAGTGCGTTGGGTCCAGAATTCAAACAACGTGCTTTTAAAAACAGCTACCACAAACACAGAAGCTGGTGTTCAATACGGCAAAAGGGGATCCTGAAGTCTTTCTTCAGAAACCAAGCACAGACTCTAAAACCCTAAATGATAACCACGAACATGAAATGAAAGGTAAGATGCCATGAGGAGCATGACTCTGGGCTGTGGCTGGTTGTTGCTCAAAGCAACTTATTTTGCTTGTGTATATCATCTAATATTCTAGTCAGGGCATGTATTACCTTCACTTCTTTATTGAAATGTCTTGGAGAAATGAGGCAGTACATTATTTTAACATAATAGGAAGTTGCTTCTCTCTAAGGTCACCTATGTCCACCCATTACACTTATGGAGTCAAAAAAAAAAAAAGGACAAACTGTGTATAAGTCATACAAATATGTAATTTTTTTTTTTTTTTTGCAGTTTTTGGCGGGGCTGGGTTTGAACCCACCACCTCTGGGATTGAGCCATAAGTGCTGCCTGATGAAATAAATTTTAAAATAGCCTCGGTTCCCTTGGCGTGAAGTCACAATTATCACTTCAAATCAATAAAAAAGAGAAATTATGTAAAAACCAATGATAAAAACCAATGTGGCTGAAAATCAGCAAAATACAGGTGAAATTTAAGTTATTATTTATGTTATATGTTTGACTGTTCTATTGATGATGTAGTAATACTTGGATAAGTAACAAAAGAAATACAATTAACAAATTACTGTATAACTGTATAATTATTTTATAACATTTATTGTATAGGCTCAACATAGTCAGATCTCCATCATTTGGTATAACTATGATTTTCACAGAA
Source organism: Galagoides demidoff (assembly GCA_963574575.1). Taxonomy (NCBI): domain Eukaryota; kingdom Metazoa; phylum Chordata; class Mammalia; order Primates; family Galagidae; genus Galagoides; species Galagoides demidoff. The sequence continues at coordinate 3,828 of CAUYQV010007688.1, forward strand.
TTTGTGTCCTATTGGTATTAAGAATTAAAAGTTAGACTCAAAAGTAATTTTACTTAAGATGTACAAATGTTTATATATTTTTACTAAATATAGATTAAAGTAGGAGTAACAACCCTATCTTTTATTTTTTTCAAAAATATCTTTGCATTAGAAAAAAATTACTAAAATTAAAATGTTAATACATATAATCAAATGATATCAACACTAAATTTAGAGGAAATAAGTGTTACTCAATTAATATTTTAAAAATCATTAAGTTTTATTAGAAACAATACTATTCAACATTCTCTGGTCAGTTTTGATCTTTTGTTTTTGGTTTTTTTTGAGACGGAATCTAAAGCTGTCGCCCTGGGTTGAGTGTTGTGGTGTCACAGCTGACAGCAACCTCAGCTCTTGAGCTTAAGAGATTCTGTTGCCTCAGCCTCCCAAGTAGCTGGGACTATTTGCATCCACCACAGTGCCCAGCTATCTTTAAGTTATAGTTGTCTTTGTTGTTTGGCAGTCTGGAGCTGGATTCGAACCTGCCAGCTCCAGTGTATGTGGCTGGTGCCCTTGCCACTTGAGCTACAGGCACTGATCCCATTTTTGATCTTGTTAGTGACATAAATAATTGACACCATGGGGATACACTTATTTCATCTATATTTACGTACATACATTTACAAATTAGGGATTGTTCAATATTACAGTGTGTTTCTCAACCACCGTGTGCAACTGTTGTGAATACCAGTAACTCTAGAATATCATGGGACCCATGAATTGAAACAAAGTGAAGAAAGGAAAAAGGTTGCTCAGCTCTACTGGATAATGATACTTGGTCATGCAGGAATCTGTTGCATTCATGCTGAGAAGAAGGATTTGACAAGTTAATTAATTTGTCTTTTCTCTTACCTAAATGGTTGTGCTATTCAAATTGTCTCCACACTCTGTCACAGTGCATTCTGTAGTGTAGGCAGCAGCATAATGCACAAATAATCTCAGTATTCAGACATCCTTTATTCCAATGACATTGGTAGGGGGTGCAGTTCAGCATTACCCCAGCTCCAGAAAGAAATTACTCACAGAGACAGGCACTTCGAATTACGGGCACCCCATGCAACTCTGACCATTGATTCTCAAGTGACAGAAGTGCCCAAGTAGACTTCACCAAATTATTTTTCTGTCTGGTTATAAACTGCGTGTCCCCTGACGTCCTGGCTATGATCAGAGGCTTTCTCTGCCCTGGTCTATGGAACATACTGATTGAGGTATATATGGAATGCCCTAAAAGCACAGAAAAAAAAGCAAAACAACTCAAGGTTTTGAGAGGACAAGAAGATTTGTGTATTTTTTTTCGGAGAAGTAGTAAAACTTCAGATGAGTCTTAGAATGTAGTGAATTACTGACGGAACTACGCAAATACTTAGGGATAACAGCACCAGGAGCAGGAGCTAACGTAACAGGATAATGAGCTTACGTAACAGGATAATGAGCTTGGTTGTCAATCTTTGGACTCAACGGAAGTTGGTTTGTCATTTTTAGAGGTAAAAAAGAGAATTTATTTTTAGAAGGATGATTGCCAGCCATGGATTAGAAAGAAACAAATATGGATACTAGGAAAAAATTAAGGGACCGTTGCAATAGTTGTGATGAAAAAGATAAAGATTTGACCTAAGGCAACACCAGGGGTGATGGATTAAAAAGGCAGTATTTAAAACAAACATATAATATACTTACCAGTTTCTCCTGTTGAGTATATAAATAGCTCTCTTCAAAGGCATTTCACATTTTGCTGCCATAATTGATCTTATAGTAAACAAAAGTTGAAAAGTATTATACATTTAAGAGATGTATAGAAGCTTTATTTGAATCATAATGTACACGCTGGCAATATTTGAATACAAAAAATTGCTAACCCAATTCTCAGGTTTGATTATGTCCCCTAAAGTTCATGTGTTGGAAACTTAATACCTAATGCGACAGCAGCGAGGGGTGGGCCTCTAAGAGATGACTATGTCATGAAGCCTCTGCCCTCCTAAATAAATTAATTGCTGTGATAACAGGAGTGGATTAGTTATATTGGGAGTGGATTCTTGAAAAACAAAACTTTGGGGAGCCCCACATATGGTCTTTTGCACTTCCCCCCTTCTTTCATGAGATGGACTGCTTCAGATGTAGCCCCTTGATCTTGGATTTTACAGCCCCCAGAACCATGAACCTAATAAATTATTGCTCACTATAAATTACATTGTTTCAAGTGTTATGTTATAGCAGCATAAAACAGAGTAAGACGTTCTACCCTTATAGTTTAAAAATGAGGACTTCAAGTATCAGAGAGGTGAACAAATTCTCCCAGGATCTTCTAGATAATTTATACCACAGTCACAGAAAAAAATCTAAGTTCCTTATAACTCTAAGCCCTACTGTATTCAACTCACACTTATATTTTTTCTCTAAATACCACCAATATCTGAGAAAGTTGTTTTTGTAGATGTAGAATAATTAATATTCTATATGTATCAGGTAAATAAAATCTATGAAATATAGGCATTTTTAATAATTTAGCAGATAGTAAATAGTGTATTATACAGGATATTAATTTTGGTCAAACATAAGAAGCAATAACAAGGGGTTCCAAAAAAGTCATGATAAGGCAACACTGCTGAAAACATACCTATAAGCAGATTCCATTAGAAAGCAGACGGAAAGGAAATGGAAATCAAGAAAAAAAAATGTGAAGAGCTAGAAAGACCCCAATATTCAGAGAAGATGCTGTCGTCAGCTTGGAGGAGACATAATCTCTTAAAAAGTATATCCTGGTAAATACATCCTGTGTTATAAAGAAGAATATGCACATTTGTCAAGAAAATAGAAAGGTAAAGTTTTAGAATAGTTACAGTTTCTCTTCAGAGATTGCTATGTCCAAAATATCAGATTATTATAGCTAATGTAAAAGAAAAATATCAAACTCTGCCCTTTTTAACACTGCAGTTGAAAAATAAGGTTTTTATCAACCCATGTAATTCATAGAATGTGATCAAGGTATTTGCAGTAATTTTTCAAAACAGATATGTGTTTGATATTTTATAGTAAACAAACATTTATCAGCAAATCTTTATAAATGAGCGGGGAATACATGATATTGGTTTCTATATTGACTTACCAATAGCGATATTAACAACTATAGCTAAAGCTATTCTACTTCAGCCCTTTTCATCCAAGGTCCTATTACCTGAGTTTAACTTGCATACACTACTCACTGTCTTCCAATGGTGATAATGCATACTTAGAAGAAATAAATTAAAATGGATATGCCTACATGATTCAGAATGTGAACTACTGGCTGGAATGGTGCCTGATGCCTGTAGTCCTAGCACTCTGGGAGGCAGACGCAAGCTGATTGCTTAAGCTCAGGAATTTGACAGCATCCTGAGCAAGAGTGAGACCCCATATCTACTCAAAATAGAAAAAAAATTACAGGTGGCTGTAGTCCCAACTACTCTAGAAACTGAGGCAGGAGGATCACTTGAGCCCAAGAGTCTGAGGCTGCTGCGAGCTATGATGACACCACAGCATTCAACCCAGGGAGACAGAGTGAGACTTGGTCTCAAAAAAAATGTTAATTGCTAAAATTTACTCAAATTCTGATTGTGTTTATTAACTTTGTTATTAATTATGTTTATAGGATATTTTCTGCTGTTTTCATAAACAGTATAATTACATTAGGACAATTATATTAATTACTACACTACTATGACTTTGAAGACATGATGTTTTAAGATTTATAAGGAATGGATGATAAGCTATTAATCCCTACCTTATTTTAAAAACTGAGAAATATTAGTGTATTTTATCACATTAGACAAAGGTCTTTGATCTTCACATTTTAATATAATGGCAGAATAGAGCCCCAATGGGGAGTACTAATACATTAGTTCTCCAAAAGCAATATATACTGCTTAGATGGATTTTAAATATTACATCAGTGACTTTTTGAGTTTTATTTAATTAACTTATATTATGCTCTGTGATGCAGATACTAGTAATAGCAACCATCTTGAAAAAGACACAGATGATCCACTAAGTAAGCAGATTCTTTCTTGTAATGTATGGTATGTGCTGTGGAAGCTATTCTAACATTATACCATCAGAGCAGAGAGAACCATGGAGACCAACCAGTCTGAACCCCTCATTTTACACATGCAGCTGTGGGACCTCAGAGAGGTCAAGTGACTTGCCAGAGGTGACAGCACCGACAGTCAGTGACTGAGCTAGAATCAGGACCTTGTATTCCCAGTGCCATGTCAGTGCTCTCTCTGCAAATGTTTCTTAACGAAGTTTCCAGCCTCCAGTCATGCTCACAACCTATCCATTCTCTACGCCGCTGCCAAAATGATCTTTCATGAATACAAATCTGACCAACATATTCCCCTGCTTAAAAGACTTTAATCGGCCCTATCACTCACAGGATAGAATTTAAGTTTCTTAGCATTGACTACAAGATTCTAACATCTGGTTTATTTTCTAGGTTCTCCTCTTACTAAGTCTTAGAGTGTAGTACCAGGTGCCTTAGCAGGTACTTCAGCATCAGGCTTTGGTCTGTCCTGAAAGACTTTTAATTTTTCCAAGGAAAAAATTCAAACTGTCTTTTCCTTCTCTGTTCAGACACAGTCACTCAACTCTTCTGACAGCAGATGTATTTTTTCCCCTTCCACACTCTGAGCAATTCTCTGGCAACTTCTCTAAGGGACACTAGCTGGATGTCCTCTAATTAAACTCATTCTGAAAATATTTACCTGGAGATATCATCAGATGCCACAGGCTGAGGGCTCAGTCCCACAAGACCTAGGATACCAGTTGCAAGCACCAGATTGTAGCCGGCATTTCTTACCAAATCAGGATTTCTATAAACTTTCTCTTTGGGTTCAATTAAATGGCTAGAATAGCTCTCAGAACTTGGGAAAAGTGTTACTTACATTTATGACTTCTTATGAAGGATATTAAAAAGATAAAAATAAAGAGCCAGTTGGAAGGGGCAAGAGGGGAGGTTGGGTGGGCAAGGGTACTTAGTTTCACTGCCTTCTTCAGCACACCACCCACAGGCTCCCCCAGGTGTTGCCTGGATACTCAACCCTTCTCTATTGTGTTATTACTGGAGCTTTATGGCTGGGCCTGATTGATTATACCATATCCCAAATGATCAATTTTTAATCTTCAGGACCCTTCCCACACCAGAAGTTGGGAGTAGACTGAAGATATAATTATTTTTGTGGAAGAAAAATTTGAAAATCAGCAAAAGCTGATTCAAAACATAATGTGAGTTTTGAATGGAAATGTTAATATTGGAAAATATTACTGTTCAACTTATTACCTGGTATTTCTCCTTATCATAAGTAGAAGTGTTTTACAATATTTTATCTTTGTTTTTAAAAAGATAATATATCAATATAAAGACCTCAAATTTATTTTAAAGTATCTAGGCATAAATTTAGTTTTAACTCAAAATTTGATCCATAAGTGAAATGAATGTATATTATTTTTTAAATATTGATAATATAAAACACCTCAAAAGTGTAAAATACTGATTATATGAAACACATGACTTCTGAGGGTTTTTTATTATCAATATTTTAAAAATAATAGAAAATGAGCAAAAATACATTAGAGAGGACTTTTTGTAAGAAAACTGGTTTAAGTATATTAATGTAAAAAGGTCTATAATAAAATATAAAAAAAGAAAACTAGAAGAAATATGTACCAAATCAAGCAACAGTTATGTAAGCTTGATAAGCATTTGGTATCTAATGTATATGTACAGAAAGTTTTATAAACAGTTTTATTTTTCTAAAGGATTCTGTCTAATGTTCTAGTAATAAAATAATTAAAAAAGACATGAAAAGCACTCATGTATCAAATACTTTAGAAACCAAATAAGTCATAATACTTCATTTTGTTGAGTGATATACTAATGATGCATTTGAAATGAAAGCTGTTATATAATTTTTAAAACATAGATCTCTAAAGAATCAAATAAATATATTACCTTGTTGAAAAAAAGTGAGCATCGAAAGCAACTTTGTATTTGTAAATGACCCAAGTACCATAACTTTTAATATATGAGAGAGAGTTTTACAATCTTCTTATGATAAATATAATCTAAGGTGACCAGATTTTAACATTGGTAAAGCAGGACACCATTGAGGGGAAAGCGGGCCTGGTGGGCAGGGCCTGACAACAATGCAAACATTGATAAGCAGTTCTAGATAATCAGTTCTCAACAATTATTTGTTATTATTAAAGTTTAACATTATAAAATTAACAAAAATAATATAAAACACATATCCTGGC
>CAUYQV010007689.1:0-33821 GCA_963574575.1 Galagoides demidoff
TATACCACAGTTTGTTGATCCATTCGTGGATCGATGGGCACTTGGGCTTCTTCCATGACCTGGCAATTATGAATTGGGCTGCAATAAACATTCTGATACAAATATCTTTGTTGTAATGCAATTTTTGGTTGTCTGGGAATATACCTAATAAAGGAAGACCTGTCAAATGACAGGTCTATTTTTAGTTCTCTAAGTGTTCTCCAGATGTCTTTCCAAAAGGAATGTATTAGTTTACATTCCCACCAGCAGTGTAGGAGTGTTCCCTTTTCTCCACATCCACGCCAGCAACTTTGGCTTTGGGATTATGTGATATGGGCTAATCTTACCGGAGTTAGGTGATATCTCAAAGTAGTTTTGATTTGCATTTCTCTGATGATTAAGGATGGTGAGCATTTTTTCATATATCTGTAGGCCATGCGCTGATCTTTTCCAGAGAAATTTCTCTTCAAGTCCCTTGCCCACCCTGAGATGGGATCACTCGTTTTCTTCTTGCTAATACATTTACGTTCTCTATGGATTCTGGTTAGTAAACCTTTGTCGGAGACATAACCTGCGAAAATCTTCTCCCATTCTGAGGGCTGTCTGCTTGCCTTAGTTACTGTGTTCTTGGCTGTGCAGAAGCTCTTTAGTTTGATCAGGTCCCAATAGTGTATTTTTGATGTTGCTTCAATTGCCCGGGATGTTCTCCTCATAAAATGTTCACCCAGGCTGATATCTTCAAGTGTTTTCCCTGCACATTTTTCTAGTATTTTTATGGTTTCATGTCTTAAGTTTAAATCTTTAATCCAGTGAGAGTCTAACTTAGTTAATGGTGAAAGGTGTGGGTCCTTTTTTTTTTTTTTTTTTTTGCTCCACTCCATAGATATGAAATTCATTCATGGTGTTGTGCCTGTCTATATGTTTGCTCTTCTACTTCTAGTGTGAAGTTTGGTAAATCATTTATCCACCTTAGCTTCAGTTTTCCATCTGTAAAAATATGACCTATTCCTGCATGATTGATCTGAGCCTTATGATTCCCTGCTATAAACACTGATATTGGTGTCAGGCACACAGTAGGTCACCCATAAATTGAAGCAATTGTTACTGTGATGGTTATCCTGTAGATCTGTTCTCACTTTTGGAAAACTGTTCTTTTGAACTATTATATGTGGTTTATTTTTATTTTTATTTTTTTGGAAGTTTTTGACCGGGGCTGTGTGATATGGGGCCAGCACCCTACTCCTTTGAGCCACAGGTACCGCCTATGGTTTATTTTTTTAAAAATCAATATTTTTAGAGCTACTCTGCTTGACACTGAAATCTAGGTAACAATAGTTTTAAATCAGTATTATGTGAAATACCCTTTAAATGAACAAAGGAGATTTAGCAGTTTGCCCTTTCACTTATCAGGTGAGAAAAAAAAGTGTGAAAAAAAATCACCTCTCACCTCTGCAGAAGGCTTTCTATATTTTGTGTTTTGTTTTTACTATGCATTGTTTTCCTGATGACCTCCTTTGAGACAGACCACAATTTGCTCTGGGGTCAGAGACACCAAGTCCTAAAAGATAAAATAAGGATAAAAATGATAGGACTACTATAACATGACATATTAAATTTCCCTCATCTTGGTCTTGTGCAGATGCTATGATTCTTTATAGAATTACTCACAGGAGCTCACAAATTTGACAGAAAAACCACAACAGTGCTCTCTGTTCTATGCTGAGCCTCTAGTTAGTTGACCAACTGCACTGAAAACATCTCAGGGAACTTTTGCTCATTTAGAGGAAATAAGGTCGTGAAAACTTTAGCAACTTAGACCAAGTATCTTTGTCCTGTTTATCTGAAAGAAGAAAAAAGTTCTGAATCAACCATGCACTCCTCTCCCCAAATCAAAGACAGACACTGTCCTGAGTCCTGGGGAAATGAAGATCCATAAGATGAGGTCCCTGCCTTTAAGGAACCCAATACCTCGAGGGAGAGAGGCACAAACATGAAAAAATAATTACAATCCAAGTGACAGAAGATGAGATGGGGTCCTAGAAGAGGCAGAAATTAATTTGATTTCCAGAAGACTTTATGTAAACACTTATATTTGAAGTCGATCTTAAGGAAGTATTGAGTATTCAACAAGAGAAAGACAGAGTACTAGTTGATAATGCTTTACTGGACAGAATAGGTGTGAAACAGATATCTTGACCCATGAATATGGTTGAAATAACTAGATTATATAAAGCCACATGAGATCCAATGAAGCCAGGGATCTCAAACCATTAATGAAAGGTTTCCTTAAAAATGAGTTATTGCTGTTGCTAAATCTCATGACTGGCAACTTTTTGAGGGAGACTATGTCTTATGCACCATGATAGCCCTAACACTTGTAGAACTTGACACCTGATATAAATGTTTGTTGGAGCCGGCCAGGTGTGCTGACACATGTCTCCTCGAGCCCAGGGGTTGGAGGCTTCAGTGAGCTACGATCGTACCAGCGAATAGCCACTGCACTCCAGCCTGGGCAAGAGAAGGAGATTTTGTCTCAAAAAAATAATAAAAATAAATACATGTTTGTTGACTAAGTTTCTATTAATGAAGACTGGAAGGGTGCCATGTAAAACTAACATGGGTCACAGGGTCTATTAATTATTCCTGGTTAGTATAATTTCTATCCTTTTCCCTTTCACTAACTCCTGGCTTAATTCAAACTCTGCTTTGGGATTTTTTGTTTGTTTGTTGTTTTTGATCTTTTGCTATAGGTACTTCTACACTTTATGTGCTTTAATCAATGTTTTCTGATTGTGGCACACTTAGAACATGAGATAGATACACATTTCTGCTATTGTCTGCTGGATGTCTTGCTCTTCTTTTGGAAACTGCTCCTGCCCTACTATATTATATGGTTTCCACACAGTGTCCTCATGTCTTTACATGACATCTCGCTTTAACCGTATTGATTGGCCCAAGAATGGATATCTGACTTAAAATAAACCAAAGAAGCTGTGCCCTAGGAATTTTACATGTGGGTCTAAGCATGTCACTTTATTTCCTGAGGCTGAGATTGTAAAATGCAAAATGTGCAGAACTTTTAAGAGGTAAGATTTTGCTCAACAGAAATCTACCTATAGGGAGAGAAAAAGGGTGAAGCCCAACCAAAGAGACATGGAGATATTTGAGACTGAGAAAGTCCAGATGGTTGCAGCTCTGAGGTTTAGCTCTATTTCTGCCTTTCTCTGTCTTTGCTCTTCCATAAGTCACAACATACTTACATACAGGACATCTCTTGTACACCACTCCAAATACTCTCAGCCCTACTTCTTACATATGAGGCTACTTCTTTTCAGGCTTCAGCCATTTTTGACAAAGGTACAAACTGACAGCACCTTGCCGGAGCCTACAACTCTTATTTACTTCTCTTACACTATGGTATGGAACACCCGTGACACCTTGTCAGTAGTCGAGCATATACAATCCGGAAGTGCAGGACAAGTTAATTCTTATAGGGCCACCTTGATTAATCTTGAATGGAAACCAATGGATAAATATGTCTCATTTGTATTCCCTGGGCTGACAGTTCTGTAACACATTTTTAAAGATGCCTCCAAAGGTCTCATGGGTACCCAGCACCAGTCACCTGTAAAGTGGAAAACTTAATAATCCATCCGTGTATTATCTTTCCTTTCTTCCTTCTTTCACTCTTTCCTCTTCCTCACTTCTGTTCGCTGGGATTATATTCCCGGACAACCCACCTACACACAATCTAGGCTAACACAACACTTCCTCACTGTTTTCCACTTCTTGTTTAAGGGGTTCAGTTTGGTTCCTGCCCCTTGCTACTCAAAGACATTGTACTGATTAATGCAAAGGCCTGCCATGGTTCCCTAATAGAGCATAGAATAAGACTGTATAAGCAACAGAACTGATAGGAATATATAAACAGTCCAGGCACAAGGAATAGCGTACCATTTCCAAAATTACCCCAGACCATTATTTGTCTGCTCTTTGCTTATTGTGATCTACTGTTCTTTGCTTTCATTCCATCTGGCTGTAAACCCTTAGCTTGAAACTTCAGATCCTAATACTCATCCCAGGCCTTCTTTTTTGAAGGCCCATTTGTCATGCTACCCAAGGTGTAACAGTCACATTTTCTCTGGATGTGATTTACACTCATAGTTTAGCTCCACATCATATGGTTGCAAATAAACTATGGCCAGAGGTGTCCAACCTTTTTTTCTTTTCTGCTTCACATTGGAAGAATAAGAGTTTCTTGGGCCACACATTAATACACATAAATACATATTAAATACACTAATAAGAGTTCGTTAGTTAAAAAATAAGTAAATAAAATTTAAAAAAAAAGAAAGAAAAGATCCATGGATATTTATCATGATATTGGACAGCACAGGTAAGCAAAATAAATCCTTACAAAATCAACCTGCAACCTTGGCCTCAGCCTCATGGGCCATACATTGGACACCTCTGGCCCCTGACCCCAAAGAACCCACACAGGCCAAAGCAGTTTACCCAGTATTTCTGCCAATACCTGAGACATTGAAGGTACTCACCACAAAATCTGTTAAATAAATTTGTAAGGATATGATTTCTGCCTTAAGAGCCAAGATTGGAAGAGAAATGTGCATTCACTTGATTTTGCTTGAATCACTACCAATTATTTAAGATATACATACTGTATCTATATATAAATACTTCATTTTATTCATTTGCATTATTTATTAGAAGCTTAGAAAACATCAAAGCCTTCATCAAAGCTGTGTATAGATGCCACAGTTTATTTCACTATTTACATGTTGTTGAAGTTTTACGTTGTTTCTAATTATTTTTTAATTAACATTCAGATAAATTTTCTGAAAATAAAACTTTTATTTCTAGCTCTGTTTCTGAAGGATGATTCTAGCAGTGGAATTATTGTGCTAGTTACTATTGATAAATTGTTAGCAACAGGTAAAGTCATATTAAATAGATTTGTTACTTTGATACAGACATGTTGCTATAACTTATTATTTTTTTATAACATTTTTATATATTTAATAGCCCTTTTATTATCCTTTTTGTAAATTGTCTATATTCTTTCCTATTTTAAATTACACTGTTAACTATTTTTCTTACTAATATATACATATATATTATCTTTCTATATTAAAGATATTAAGCCTTTCTAGTATTTATTATTGTAATTATTATTTTCCTTTCACTTTTATTTACTAATTTGACTGACTTATGACTATGGGGTACTCTTTGTTATTTCTTCAATTTGTTTATTTATTAGCAAGAGAGATAACCTCTCCTGTCCTTGATACTGTCTTTAGTTTTTCTGTTATTTGTATCAATTTTTATTTTACATCTACCTTCTTTTCTTCACCTTTACTTCAGTTCATTTATTATGGTGTGAACTGAAGATTTCACTTTTTTTCCCAAATAACTAAGCATTTTTCTAACATTATTTTTCCAAAAGCGTTCTCTGAATATTTTTCCTTTTCCTTTTCAATACTTTTTAAAAAATTTTGGGTCTGTTTCTAGGCAATTTATTCTGTCCATCTCCTTGCCTATTTCTGTTAATGTGTCCTAGTCTTTCCAACTGATTCTTAGACTCTAGATAGGTAAGGTTAAGGTATACGTGATATTTTTATATTTCTACTCCAGGCCTTGCCTCAACACATCAGAACATACTGATGGAAGACTGCTGGAAGACTCCATACAAGATCTGTGACTGGTTGGTGTCAGGATAACAAATGGCCTCACCCGGTTTGTTTACCTGATCCTGGTTTTTCTGTGTCTGCTGGCTACAAGTTTACCAGCAGGTGAGAAAAAGATTGTTGGACCCTACATCCCACTCCCTAGGTTCACCTAAACAATCTTGACTTCCCATCCTTGATTGCATAACATAACATTTACCCCATACAAACTTGCTCTTGAATGTTGGAAGCAGACTGAGGTAGAGTTTAACACACAAAAATATTTGTTAGGGAGTGTCCTGGTGGTTAGTACTTTTGGAAGGGAAAGGAAAGAAACAGCATTAGGGAGAGGGAAAAGCTGAGATTCAGTGTAGTCATGATAAGGACTTAACCCCAGGAAAAGCTCTGAAGCTGGGTGTTGGAGGTCTCCAGCCCTTCTGCATTGTCCTGAATTGAAGTGAAGGAGCTGGGCTTTATATTCTTGTATTGACTATTCATTGGTAGATGCCCTAGGAAGGAGATGTGGCCTTTAAGGGGACATATCTTTGCAGCAGAAGCTATAGCACTGGTTATAATTACATATTGACATACATTTGTGAGATTCATTCATTCTTATCTGTCTCTTTACATATATCATAAGCTCCAGGGAGGAAAGCATAATGTCTGTTTTTAATTGCCATTGTAGCTTCAGAGGATGGCAATTCCTTTTGAGTACCTGGTACAAACAAAGCACTCAATAAATAACTGTTGAATAAATAATTGACCATAGGAGGCAATACTATTCCATTGTCTCCATTTTACAATGAAGAAATTGAGGCACAAAGATGCAGCTAATGAATAAGAGAGCTGGGATATAAATCCATATCTGTTTGAACCCCACTCTGTAACGATGTATTAATCATCCCATGCTGCCATGGCAAATACCAGACTGAATGGCTTCAACAACAGATGTTTTCTCACATTTCCAGAAGCTAAAAGTCCAGGGTCAAGATGCTATCAGGGTTAGTTTCTGATGAGGCCTCTCTTCCTGGTTTCTAGGGTCACTTTCTTCTTGTGTCCTTTTTTCTCTCTGTGCACACAGAGATAGAAAAAGGTCTCTGGTGTCTCTTTCTCTTACTATAAGAACACAAGCCCTGAACTTATGACCTTGTTTAACCATAGTTATCTCTTCATACATCCTAACTTTAAATATAGTCACATAGAGGGTTAAAACTCCAACATACAATTTTGGGGGATGTCATGATTTAGTCTATAAATCATGATCAATCAGATCGATTTCCAAGGCTTATTATGAAGATACAAAGATTTAGGGGAGTCTGTTTTAGGCAGGACTGTTGGCCTCCTGAATTCCTGTCCTTGAAGTAAGGTTGCCATTTGAGTTTAATCTTGTGTGGAATAAGAGAAAAATAGAAAAGTGTTGAAATAAAAGATAAGAGAAAGCTTCCATTTAAAAATAGACACTACTTCAACAACTGAAAACATGTTGAGAGAAAAGGGTTATTTGGTGTTCTCCTAATTACCAGGCTAAATTCTGCTAGACCATGTGGCATCTACTTAGCTACTGAAGTCTGGCCCATACTTTCTCCTCACTGAAGATATTTGACTATCGACCTTTATTTCTTATATTTTGTAGTAGTCACAGTCTTCAGCCACTAGGCTTGTCCATTTTCTATTTTTGTGCTAGTTTTCATCCTAAGAAAAAAAGGCCTCATGAGTTTCTTGCTCAGTATTTCCATATGATCTCACTTTTCCCTGCTGCAGTGGTTCTCAAACTTCATTTGTAAGAATTACCTGGAGGGCTCATTAAAATGCAGAAATCTGGATTCTGTCCTCTCCTCCAGAGTTTCTAATTCTGTAGGGTTGGTGTGAGGCCTGAGACTTTGCATTTTTAACCAGGTCTCAGGTGCTGTTACTGCTATACATACTAGAAGCACCATTTCAGAACCACTGGCTATGGTTAATACAGCTCCTCTCTCTCTGGCTCCAGCTTGCTTCTCCAATCATCAATCTGTACTCCACCCATGTACACCTGACACTCCACCTTTATCTTTTCACCATCCTTAGAACACTCTGGGCACTGTCATACTGAATGTCTTCATACTTGCCAAAGCCGATTTCCTGTCCACCTCATAGTTCTCCTCTCTCTAGCCTTCCTCTCTTAGGGTATTTTAATGATGATTTCACATACTGTGTTCATATCCATGTTTTATATTATTGCTTTATTTTGATTGTTTTCAAGCCCTTCTCATTCACTAGACTATGAGGTTTAGCCCTACTGGGGCCAAGTCTCATTTTTGTATTTCTGACAAGGTCTTTAGGAAGAATAGATGCTTGGTATATGTTAAATTTCTGTTTAAATTAAGGTTACTTAAGTTGTTTGTAAAAATGTTGAATTATGAATGGGATATATGAACCTCCTGACATCTTATACAGTCCTTTTCACTCTGTTAGGATCTGACCAAAAACCCTATCAAGGGAGCATTTCAACTCCTTTCAGTTACCACCGTATTCATTAGCTCCTACGTCCAACTTGCCTACATAGCTGACTTCTGTCCCAGGATTTGCTGCCCAGGCTCTTGTCTCTACACACCAGCCTTCTATCTGGTTTATACCATTGCTTCTTGAGCTTCGGAAGGTTTTCTAGCTCTCTGTTCACTTGTCTCTTGGCCTTTAATTCCTACCAGAATAGCACAGCCATTTTGCTTGCTCTGATGTGTGGCACCGATTCCTGAATTTTGGAACTGGCTCTGACCACTAGACAATAGTCCATCCAGCTACAGTTACTACAATCTGGAGGGAAGACCCTGTTTGCAATTCCCTCTCTCCCTTCCCTTTTCCTGAATGCTCTGGGTCAATACTTCTTCACTGGGCTTGATTTATTATTGAACCACTACTCAATATTTCTTTCATTCATTCTTTGACTCAGGGATGGCAGGAAACAAAGGGGGTGACATCATCTATTATATTTCTGCTTCCAGCTATTTATCATTTCACTGTGAAATCACAAAAGAGAAAAAAGTTTAGGCAGAAAAAGAAAGAAATTAAAAAAATTCAATCACAACCCACCTGTGAAATATTGTTAATGACAGCCTTTCCAACTTACCATTAAGAGGGCAGCATAAGCTAGAGTTTGGAAAAGATGAATAACCCAACTCCTCTCTAATTATACTGGAAATATTCCAATTATGAAAATTATTGGCCATGAAAGATTGCACACCCTGTTACTTTCAGGGTGAAATACATCTTCTTGAATTTATAAATTGTTTTTACTTTATAGGTTGAGTTAAAGTACAAGTGATAGTATATTTCCGCCATAAGCTAAATTAACTAAAACAACAACAACAAAAAGGGTCAACTTCTAATGAACTAGATGCAAGTTATTATAGCTAAGCCATTATGTCATGTTTCAAATTAAAAGTTTTAACTGTACTTGGGCTAAATAAACTAACTTATGGAGAAGTTCCTTACTTTGAGAGATTAGATTTCTCTAAATCCACATCCATAGTATAAGGAGCTTTATGTTATTTCAATTACAAGAAATTTCTTGTAATTTGTAATTTCAAATAATTGCTGGTAATAAACAAGAGAAATAGGTGATATAGCCTGATAAACAATATTCTTTAGCACTGACATGCTTTTTTGATTCTGATTCTGGTCCAAGAAAGGGCTGTTGTCTCAGTTTTTAAAATGATAGAGGTATCGTTTTCCTCTATAAGAGAAATAAGACAATTTAAGGGTACCAGTCCAATTATGTTATTGGAGTTGCCACTCCAATTATGTCCAATACCACTCCAATAATGTTCAATTTGCAATATTCTTCTCAGTATTGAATAAGGAAGTATTGAAATACTAACCAGTGTATAGCATATATGATTGGTGGCTAATACATTTTAGATGTTTTATAACAGTATTTTTGTAATCTGTGAATACAAAAAGCACATTAGACATCCAGTGACTTTGCTCTCTGGAGTTAGAAATGGCCACAAATGGCAAGTGAAGTGCAATTCTCCTTGGAGTGGTCCTGAAAAGAATGTTGGAGCATGCTAAGTGCCCAGTCTCATACTGTATGGTGTTGGAGGGGAGCTGGGGAAGTTCAGCTTCACCTTGAAGCAGGTGCATTTCCACTATGAAAAAAAAAAGAGTCATATTCACCAGAGGAGGATTTATTGCCAAGAGATGAAGCAAGTATGAAATCACTCAAATGGCTACTGCAATGAATTGGAAACCCAGGGCCTTTCCTGAGGCCTCATGTTCAGCCTCTATGTGGTATGCAACAATGTTGCCCATTCCTCGTGCACCATCTTTCCTTTTTGAAAGCCTTTTTTTTTTCTCTGAACCAGATTGAAACTATACTCACCTACTTCTCCCATGAATTCTGTTCTTTTTCTGCATTCTGACTCACACTCTTCCATTTTTAAATCCTTGACTATTTCACTATGTTCTATCTTGAGAACTCTGGCCTTCTTTATGCTCTTTCTCTTAGAGAATTGAATCATTTTGGAGATGCAACTGTTGCATTTTTATATGGAGGGTTCCCAAATATTACTGGAGTTCTAATTTCTCCCATGTTTTAAGTTTACATTTCTAGCTCTTCACTGAATAATTTTGATGTTGTATTGCTACCCCAAGGTAACACAAAGAAAAAGACTTACCCTCTGCCATCCCTACTTCACTCAATATTGTAAGAACTCAACTCGTATTTTAAACCTGAATTATCTTTGAATCTAAGTTCTGAATTTCAATTCCTAAATCCAAATCATGTTTCATAACCATCTGTAATACCATATATCTTTCTTTTCTCATAGTTGATATTTTTTTGCAGACCTTCCTACTTGAACTATTTTTGTAGACTCTCAACTACTTCAGACCTCTGGGCTTTCTTTCTCCAATTCTTTCTATGCATAGACAGATTATACCTTTGAAACCCTTTTCTATCTTATGATAACATTACTTGCTGAAAAGCCTTCATTGATTCCATATTTTTCAAACATCCAGGTCCACCAGGCATACATCTAACATAATCTGATTCTATAAGCTCACTCCTTCTCATTTATCACTATACCTCTGAAGCACTGAAAAGGAAGGATAAACCATTTTTGGGATACTTCATTTTCTACCCAGGACACTACATCATGATTAGGTATACACCTCTTCTTCAAAGACCCAACTATTTCCACAAATACAAACTAGCACTATGTTGCCCATTAAATATCTCATTGTATAAACAAGGCATCTAAGTTTGTGTTTATGGCCCATAAATGGATATAGTAAAGCAATGGGAAGAAGCTAAGGGACTTTGAAATAGGATAGTAGGTAGATCTTAAGTGACCTACTTAGTGGAAAAAGAGTCTATGGCAAAGTTAAGTCTAGAACCCAGAATTCCTGACACACATTCTTGGTATCAGTACCAAGGTATTCAAAACTGGTTTATGAATGTTTCACATGGAGAAATTCCTAGCATTTTCACATAATGGAATAAGATGAAAATCTGTTAAAGTAACAACTTTGAAAGTGAAAGATTATTTGACTGTGTAAATTCTCTGTATCTGTTGAATAACTATGCCCACTCTTTAATATCTCTGATGTGCTCTGACATGGGAGTTGATGATACAGTGGTGAATAAAACAATGCTCATGGCCCTCAAGATGCTGTGTCTACATGAAAAGATTTTCATTATTGCAATAAAGTTTATAAGTGAGAGGGGCTTCATGGGGTTAGGTAGAAATAAGAGCTCAAGGTGAATAGAAGCAGTGCTTAATACCATCCTGTGGTTGGAGTGAGGCTAAAGGTTGGCAGTCCAGAAAGCCTTTGGAAAGGAACTGACACTGGAAGTGTGAGTCCAATAGGAGTAACTCAAGCTACAAAGAATAGAAGAAAATGTTTAAGATTGAGGGAAACATGTGCAAAAACTCTAAAGTCTAAAGGAAGAATTCCTGGTAGGTTTTCAAATCCTGATGAAGTCCAATCTGGCTGATATTTAAGTGCAAGGGTAGCTGAGGCTGCAGACACAGAGAGTGGTTGATGAACCAAAATAGGGTTGGCCTTAATCTTGAGAGCAAAAAGAGGCCACTTGAAGTTTGAACAGTGAAGTGACATGAAATTATGTTTAGAGCAAAAGACTTCAAACTGGGGTAGGCTCATTCACTGGAGTTCAAGTTATCACAGGCATAAACTGTTTTTAATGTCAATTTGAAAGTTTTCAACTTTGTTTTGTACTCTTTCTATATAAAAACACATGCATTCATGGTGAGGGCATCATGCCATTTTTCTTTTCCTCTTATCCTGTCATAACTATCCTTTTCTGTCTTTACAAAAAAAAAAGAGACACATCATTCATCCATTCTGAATCTTGCTCTGGTGGGTTATTCAGGGGCATCAAACTGATGGAAAATTCAAAATACTGGCATTGGGGAAACTCTTCTTATAAAAACATGATAAACTTACCTATAGGGTTTGAGATTTTCTCTTATTTTAAAAAACTGTATCAAGGACAAAATATGTCACCAGAAATGAGGTGTTAGAATGTTTTAGAATCTGATATATTTAGAGCAAAGGTGCTGGAGTAATGATAATTTGTACTTAAGCATTTTGTCCTTTTCATTTCTAACCTAATCATCAAAGAATGCAAACCTCCTGAAAAGGAAGACAATTCTGGTAAGAGACATCAATGAGGGTGTTTCATTCAGGCAACAACTCAAGGCAAAGTTCCCTGCCATATCTAGTTTAGAACAGGAACATTCCAAATTGTAAAAAGTATGTTAGGAACAAATACTCTGCAATGAAAGGTGCCCTCTGGTCATCTTCATTCCCTTGGTGAGGAGAAAGAGCTTTTCCAGCACCAGGGAGAGAATTCTCACTCACTTGTACTTGAGCTGTGTAATTTGCCTGATTTCAAAAGAAAAGAGTGGAAAATAATTGACTTATTTTCAAGAGATTTTGGTAGCTTCAGTGAAAGTAACATATAAGTGTTTTGTGTTTTTAGCATATAGTATATATGTACATACACACATATATATGGATATGTCTGTATATAACACACACACACATGCGCACATATATATATTTCAAACAGGGTCTCATTCTGTCAGCCAGGTGGTTTTATATTTTTATTTAAGTTGTGGAGAAACAATTTTATTATTTTTCCTAAGAAATAATTAAATACTATAAACACATTAACTTTTTACTTGAAACAAGTTTCCTGCTGTCACTGGTCCACATCTTTAGTCATCTATTCATTCCTCTCATGTATTAATATTTATTACAAAGAGAATAACTTAAAAGGAAGAGATTGTCACTTCTACTCTAAATAGTTCAAGGCACAGCAATCATTCATAAACAGCAATATCTTCTCATCTGTTTGCTGTTGGTTTTTATAGAGTTCATTTATCCAATGCCTTGAACCTAAAATATGTATCAGTTTCTTATGATTATTTCTACTGTTTGGAATGTGGACTTGCTATTCTAATTCCGTATTTTTTCACCATGAAATGACATTTCTATACTATCTATAATAATTTTTAAGAGCCCAACTTTATGTCAATCTGCCATGCTTTATAAAGCCTCATAAAATGACCTAGAGAGCGAAGCATTGGCACGAATGTGAAGATGTTTTTTTTAATAGATGGTTGGAAATACCCTAACTTGGAGTACAGTAATATAGCATATAGATACAGGAATACACACACACACAAGTATATACAGGAACACATGTACACACACATAAACATATATGTGTAAAATAGAGAGAGAGCATGTACCTGGCCTTAACCTAATTTCAGACCCCAAAAATAAGGTGTCTCCAAGTGAAGGAATAAAATTCATTGTGATACAATAGGTTTTGATAAATTTTTTTGTGTGTACATTTCTCAGACATTAACTGGGTTAATAACTCTAATGACTAGTAAAGTAAACTTTCAGGAGTTAGGGACTGTCCAATTGACTCAAGAAGTGTCTAGTTGCCAACTGACAGATCAGTATAAAATAATTTTTAATATTATGTGTGTGATTTTTGGTATGTTACTTGGAAAAAGTTTAAGGAAATTGCCATCATTGCTATAATAAAATTCCTTCCTGGCCCATATAGTTATTTCTGGGATCAGGTTCTCAAAATATACATCTAAAAGGTGAAACAGAGGCATAGAATTTATTACAAATATTCCTTCTAGAAATAAGTTATGTTTATTCATAGACACAATAACTAATAGAAAAAAAGACATTTCTTTCATTAAGAAGTGGTTTTCTTAGAAATTTTACCTATATAAGATGCACGTAAAGTATAAGTTTAATAAATATAATTTTGTTGAAAAAAGTATTTTTCTAAATGTGTAATATATTTATGTTGTTTTCATTAATTATATTGCAATGATACATGTAACAGTAAATCCGTCTATGAAAATTATTTAATATTTAGCACCTTACGGTTACAGGAATTAAACAAAAACTTTCATCTTGTACATATTTTTGTTGTAGAGTAATAGGATAGTCAATAAAAGACTAAAAACAATTTTGTTAGGATAAAACTCATGATGGAAGTGGAATAGAAATGTAAGTTCCAGGCAAAGAACATAAAATTACCAACTGTCAGAGAAGAACTTATTCCTGTATTTTTAAAGAAGACAGTGGTAGGGGGTGGTACATGTGGCTCAAAGGACTAGGGTGCCAGCCCCATGTGCTGAGGGTGGTAGGTTCAAACCCAGCCCCAGCCAAAACTGCAAAAAAAAAAAAAAAAAAAAAAGAAGAAGACAGTGGTAGGTAATATATCATTATTTAGGATATTTAGGATATGACCATGTCCTCTTTTGAATGTATCCAAATGAATGTCCTTTCTTTTTTCTGTGTTGATATTTCTATTATATCAGATATCCCATCCATTGTAATTATTTAAACTTAACAGTAAAATAATTTGGGGCCAACTTTTACAGAGTGTGAAAGATAGTACATCTACTTTTTAAAATTTCTATAAGGGGTTTGAGGGCAAAAACACTTAAAGGTTACTGTTAGAAAAATCACTTGGAATGCAGTGTAAGAATAAATAGAAGGGGGTAAGACTGGAGGCAAGAAGACCAGCTACTAGGATCTTGTCTTAATATATGTACAGGAGACAAAACAGTGGTTTCTCAGACTCGGGGTGGGAGGTGGTGATGAACGGAAGGAGATAAAACTGAGGAGCATTTGGAAGATAGAACAAAAAAAATAAAGTGAGTTATATGGGTTCTGGGGTTGTTAGAGTGAAGAGTGAAGGGTGACACCCAGGTTTCTACTTAGGTAGCTGAACAAATAGCTGCTCATCCACTTAGAGCAGAAAATGTAGTGAAGGAGCTGGCTTGGGGGACAGAGGGTGGCACCCGAGTATGTGTGCACGTGTGTGTATGTGTGTGTGCATACATCCATTGATACGTGTATGGGACAGAAGAGATTTGAACTAGGGTTTTGAACTTGACAGGCATACGAATACAATAGAAACTCTGTAAGTTGACCACCTGTGGGACTGTAACATACTAGTCAACAGATGGAGGTGGTCAACATAAGGAACTAGACCTACTGTACTGGTACATACATGTGATGCAGTCTGGTCGGTGAAAATTAGGCCAACTTAAGGAGGTGGTCAGTGTAGAAAGATGGTCAGCCGTGGAGGTTCTACTGTATATACATAGTCACTGAATCCATTGGAGTGAAGGACATCTTCCAAAGAGAGATGTAAAGGAAACTCAGGAGCATGTGATGTCATGGGAACTAAGAGATATGAATGTTTCTAAAAGGAAGAGGTATTCAGGAATGACAAATGTTATTAAGAAGTCAAGATAAATAAAAATGGGAAAGACCTTGACCAGGTTTCAATTAAAAAAATGGACTCCAAAGCCAGGTTGGGGAGTAACTACATGGTTGAACAGTTGACAGCTAATTCACTTGGTCCTGATAAACTATTGCCAATTAATATAAATTTTATTTTCTATGCAACAAAGAAATTTATGACTTGAAGATCAAGCTTGTTTATGATTTACATATTCAAATTTTTCCAGGAAAATACAACTTTTTTCTCATCATTTACTAGTTAGCATTTATTCAATAGATATAAGATATCTACTAAGATCTATAACACTGGGCTAATTAGGATCAGGGTAATAAGTCAGATATGTAATGAGATGTCAAGGCATTTTAGGGGAGTTAAGATGTCCTTGAGATATCCATACTATAAGGCAATAAGGGTTATGTGTCACAAATGTGCACTTTGGTTTTACAACCTAAATATGGATAAATACTTTTATTCTCAAACTCCAAAAAGTCAAACAATCCTCCCAAAGTTCTAGAACTGTAAGTATGAGCCACCTCTCCCTTCTATGATTAATTAATTAATTAATTAATGAGACAGAGGTTCACTCTGTTGAACCTAGAGTTAGAGTGCTGTGTTAGCAGCCTAGATCACAGCAACCTCAAACTCCTGGGATCATGCAGTCCTCCTGCCTCAGCCTCCTGAGTAGCTGGAACTATAGACACCTGCCACCATGTCCAGCTAATTTTTCTATTTTTAGTAGAGATAGGATCTCACTGCTGCTCAGGCTGGTCTGGAACTCCTGTGTACTCAAGGGATCCTCCCTTGTTAGCCTTCCAGAGTCGTAGAATTATAAGTGTGAGCCACTGAGCCCACCCCCTAGCCTTATTTAAAGCCTTTTAATACAATGTACATGGATTATTAGTTTGAAAGCTCCAGGTATTAGATCAGTATTCCTCCAGAAGTGTTACTGCCTTTTCCCAATGATCTTTTTTTAAACTTTACACACAAGTAAATTTAGGAAATTTAAAAAATAATAAATGTAGGGGGTCTAACTCCCAATTTGTATTTTTATACATTGGTCTATCAAATGAGAACTTGCTGTGACGGACTTGCATTTTGAATGGAAATTACAAACTCCAGAGGAAAAAAATAACTGACTGTTCAGTCAAATGTGATTCTCCTTTCTTGGCTTCTCCTTTCCTGGGGTCTGGAACTCTACCTCTGTTTTCCTTTTTAACCTCTGTATTTAAAAATGTTTTATTAGGAGAGAATCTGTAATATTCTTCATTATTTTTTTAGGAGTCACGCAATTAAAAAGTTGAGAATCTGCTTAGATGTTGGAGGAGCACAGATTACACTGAACAATCCACCCTTAAAAATTAAATAGAATGTTATAATCATAAATAGCTCTGCCTTGCAGTCATTGCTGTAATTTTGTCTAACATTCATATTGTCATTTGATTAGTTAATCATCCATTTTCAAAGGTGTGAATGTGTTTTCACACTTCTGCTAAGACAGTGTTAACTATGAAACTATAGATAGCAATAGAGATTAATTATCTATTGCACAAGTTCCCACACCTTGTGCTTACCAGATAGAGGAGAAGAGTGCATGTCTTAACACAGGTGTGATTTCAAAAAATGGGGAAAGAATACTTGGTCAAATGAGCTTAAGGCATGCTTTCAATTGACATATCTTTAAAACTTTAACCACATTTACACTTTTAATTTTATTTCATAAAACAATTGATTTCCTGTGTATAACAAGATTTGTTTCCTGAGTGTATTGGTGCATGTCTTCAATTATAAATGAGTGAATGAAGTGGAGGCATTCTAGAAATGAATCAGACTGATGGAACTAGGAAATGGAACAGAACCTCTTTATCAGATTTCACCAATCTCTGTAACTCCAATAAGTTAAAACCAGAAATCATGGACTTGTCCTATGAAAGGTTAATTAAATACAGTAAGACTTTTGAGCAGTGAGGTAACTGAAAATAATAATAATGCTGTAAAAATAATTTAATAATTTAACATATACGATATTGTATTTATAATAATAAGGTCTCTGATTGACTTTTGATTTGAGGTCTGTCTTAATTTAGGCTCTGGCTCAGCACCTTGTGCAGATCTGATTTTTCTCTCTGAGGGAGAGCTTTGATGTGTAGTATGTCATGAATTAAAAGAAGGATTAGGGGATAGAAGTTGTCTTTGTATTCATTTATTTTTTTAAATTTAAGATTAATATGAGGGTACAAATGATTAGGTTACATTGTTAGCATTTGTTAGGTAAAGTTCAAGTTATAGTTGAGCCTTTCACCTGGGGAGTGTTCTGTAAACCCTTACATTGTGCACATTAGGTGAGAGTTTTCTAATCTCCCACCTGCCTCCCCTCCCCCTTTTCCTCCTTTCCACTCCCCACACCTGAGTATAATTATATTTTCTCTCGTGTACATGCAGTTGTTTATCTGTTGGTTTCATATTAGTATTGAGTACATTAGTTACTTTCTTTTCCATTCTTGTGATACTTCACTAAGAAGAATGTGTTTCAATTCCATGTAGGTAAATACAAAAGATGTAAAGTCTCCACCTTTTTGTGGCTGAACAGTACTCCATGGTATACATATACCACAGTTTATTCATCCATTTCTGGGATGGTGGGCACTTGGGTTGATTCCACATCTTGGCAGTTGTGTTCTTTTTAAAGTAAAAATAAGGTCAAATTGTAATCCATCATGAAAGATAGTACTTTCTAGATCAGCACTAGCTTTGGTCTTACACTTGGTCATTACATCCTTAGTCTTAAAAATGTAAACTAAGTACTGAACATGAAATAAAATTGACTTATCTCATTCGAAAAACATCTCTTTGATTTCATATGCTTTCTTCTTCTTCTTCTTCTTCTTTTGGGGCAGGGGGACTGAGTCTCATTCTGTTGCCCTGGGTAGAGTGCCATGGCATCATCATAGCTCACAGCAACCTCCAATTCCTGCATTCAGGCAATCCTTTTGCCTCAGCCTCTGGAGTAACTGGGACTACAGGCATTTGTGACTCTGCCCAGCTATCATATGCTTTCTTCTTTCTTCACATATGTAGATACAGGCATTCTCCCAGAAATGGTTCTATATGGCCAGACGTTCAGAGAAGCTTACAGATCTCTGAGCAACAACCTTGTTTTTTAAGTGCTTTCCATTATAATAGCCCCAAATCACTTCTTCTTTCTCTGGTTATGACACCGGGCAAGCCATTCAATTTTTGGTAGCGGGAAAATGAATTCATATTTTGGCTATGGAGCTGGTCTTATAGGAGTTAGATGATATCTCAAAGTAGTTTTGATTTACACTTTTCTGATGATTAAAGATGATGGGCATTTTTTCATGTGTCTGTAGGCTATGTGCCTATTGGAAGAAGTCCAAGTGCCCATTGACCCATGAATGGATTAATAAATTGTGGTATATGTATACCATGGAATATTATGCAGCCTTAAAAAAGATGGGGACTTTATCTCTTTTACATTTACATGTATGGAGCTGGAACATATCCTTCTTAGTAAAGTATCTCAAGAATAGAAAAAAAAATCCATGTACTCAGTACTATTATGAAACCAATTTACAATCACTCACACTTTCATATGAAGAATAGATCACAACTATGGCCCAAGATGAAGGAGGGAGGAGGGGGAGATGGGAAGGGAGGGGAGAGGTCAGATCGAGGGAGGATGAATGGTGGGATCACACCAATGGTACATAATGCAAAGGTACATGTCAGATCAGTTAGGATAGAGTATAGATGTCTTAACACAATAACTTAGTAAGCGAGATGAAATATATATTAACCAGTGTGATATAAGCGTTCCTAATTCTATACGAAATCAGTACATTGTACCCATAAATGCATTAATGTATACATGATCTATGTGTTTATGAATTAATAAAAAAAATTATGGCTTTGGAAAGATAATCATTCACAGGGAGCAGAACTGGGCCCTTATTAAGGGATTGGTGAGTCATGTGCCTGAGTGGACTTCCGAATTGCTGTGGGTCTGTAACTGCTTTGCACTTTCTGTTCCCTCCCTTTTTGGATGGGGCATCTATTCTAATCACCCAGTGTCTGTCTCACTATTAGAACTAAGAAAACTTTTCTCTTTGACTCCAGAAATAGAGTGTAGAAAGATATGAAATAAAAAATATATGAAAAGACATGAAATAAATGAGTGTTTTAAGTTTTTAATAAAAAAAGAGTGTTTACGTTTTTGAGCAAAATTTAGAGGAAATAGAAAACATGCTGGACTTGCTGGGCTTGAAGCTTAAACTGCTTATCATTCAGTGTCTCCTAGTAAAAGAGAAGGTGTCCCAAAGGTTGCCACTAAAGTCACCTTCCATAGGAGAAATGGGAAATTTAGCTAAATGTGCCTTTACCTGAAAAATATTACAAAATTTTACAAAGGTGACCAAGATGTGGAGAATATGTTGTAAATACTTTGTAAAATTTTATAATGAATATTTTATAGATAAAGTTACATTTAACTACAATCTCCCATTTTTCCTATGTATGGCAACTTTAGGGGTAACTTTGGGACACCCTATATTTTAAAGTAATAAATAGCAAGATGAAATCCAGACCTACCGAAAGAAGTACATTACCTCAGTACCTGTACCAAGTATGGAGCTGTAAGACCCTTTGTTAAGATCTCAGGAAGATTTGAGGGCAGGCTTTCATAGTCCCTTCAGCTAAACAATGGGCTTTTACCAAGTTCAAAGTTGTTGTCCCACAGAAGTCTTACACATGGCCCAGATATAAAAGGACTTGTCTCAGACAAAATGTAGGTGTGCCTTTATTTACTGAAGTTTATTATAAATTGATATAAGAAATGCATAAAATTATTAAAAGAATCAAAACAGCTTGAAATGAAAGAGCAGAGAGAGTACAAAATTAATTCCTATGTTCACGAAGCAGGTTAAGAAAGTTACCTTGCTGCAAACACAGACCATTTTCTTTTTTAGGGAAGTGAAATAATAATTTAGAAAGAAGACCCTAGAGCTCAGAGGTCAAAGCCAAGAGCCAAAGATAATCATTCACAGGGAGCAGAACTAGGCCCTTATTATTAAGGGATTGGTGAGTCGTGTGCCTGAGTACACCTCTGAATTGCTACGAGTCTATGACTGCTTTGCACTTTGTGTTCCCTCCCTTTTTGGATGGGGCTATCTATTCTAATATCCAGTCTCACTGAGACTAAGAAAACTTTTCTCTTTGATTCACACGTTTTATAATCAACAGGAACTGTACTTGAGACCTATAGTCAAGGAACTTTACCTGAGGATCAGCAGCTCACCCTGTGCTGAGGACTGAATTGTGTCTCCAAAATTAGTGTATTGAAATCCTGACTCCCAATGTGACTGTATTTGGTGATAGAGTAGTTAGGAGGTAGTTAAGTTTAATGTGGTCATAAGGATAAAGGTGTAATTCAATAGGACTGTGGCCTTATAAGACAAGAAAGAGGGGGAGATCCACAGTCCTATCAGGATCTCTCTCTTTCTCTCTGCTATGTGAGCACATGGCAAGATCACAGTCATCTGGAGGCCAGGAAGACGGCTTACACCAGAAACAAACCTTGTTGGAGCTTGGACTTTCCAGCCTCCAGAACTGTGAGAAAATAAATGTCCATTGTTTGTGCCAACTAGTTGATGGTATTTTGTTATAGTAGCCTCAGCTAGCTGATACACTTTGATTTAGATGACAACATTTAACACCTTGAGCCTCAGTCTAATGCTATAATGGGATAAGGTATTTTTGGCAGTCAGTATGATTTGCAGGCAGGAAAAATATAAGAAAAAAAAATCTTTTTTTGCCAGAATGTGGACTGTGTGAATTAAAGGTGACTAAACATTCTTTGCTACTTTTCCATGAGGAGGAGGCATTCACGTCTCTTCTCTGCCTCTGAACCTGGGAAGGCTATGTGACTATTTTGACCAATGGAATATGGAGGAAATAATGCTTTGTCAGCTTTGAGCCCAGGTCTTAAGAAATTGGAATTTCCATTTTCTCTTCAAAACACTTACTCTTAAAAATCAGTTTCCACAGTGTGAGAAAGCCAAGCAACCGTATGGAAAGAAATGGAGACTTCTGGCTGACAGCTTCCCCGAGCACTCATCTGACAGTGTTCACCAACCTGTCAACCCTGTGAGAGCACTGTCATCGAAGTGGACCCTCCAGTTCCAATTGAGTAACCCCACCTGGTGCTGCATAAAGTAGACATAAGCCGGCTCCCCTGGGCCCTGCCAAAACTGCAGATTGGTGAGCAAAGTAAGTGTTTTTTATTGTTCCGGGCTACTAAACTTTGGAGGGGTTTGTTAAACAGCAGTAGACAACTGGAGCATTATGATAGATACATGGTTTAGTGCTCTATTACTGAGTTGTTGATCATTCTTTCTGCTTCTGAAAATTAAATTATCTAACCATTCATGCTAAAAAATAAGATGAAATAAATGTGAAAAAATGAGAAGTAAATATGAAAAATCAAGAACATGGGTAGAAAAGAGAGTCAGGAATGAGGCTAATACAAACTGCATACCACAAAATCCTAGATGTATAAAACATTTTGTCAGTTCCTGATCAAGTTAGGCGTACATCCAACATGTGACTCAGCAATTCCATGTCTAGGTTTGTACCAAATGAGGACAAATGTCACCATAAGACTTAAAGAGTGCTCCTGGTAGCTTCATTCATAATGATCCTCAAATGGAAACAATGCAAACATCATTCAACAATGAAAAGAACCAGACAGAAAAGACTACATATTGCGTGATTTCATTAATATTAATTTTAAGAACGTGCAACTTAAGTTATGATAATAAGGGTTCCAGTAGTGGCTGGCTATCTTTGGAGGAAGGGGAAATGACTGGAAAGGGTCACAAAAAATCTTTGAAGGTGATGGAATGTTTTATGTCTTGATCTGAGTAATGATTACAAGGATATATACATATGTAAAAATTAGTGTTTTTTACAGTAAGTGTTCGAACATTTGACTGTGTCAATTATACCATAATTAAAAGTAAATAAATTGGAATTGTACCGGAAGACCCCTGCGTGGTTATACTCTACTATTTAGGCAGACATATGTAGGCATAGAGGGAATTTACATTTGCTTAGTGCTTCATTATTCTTAGGGTCAATCATTAGGAGAGTATAATATGGTTTCTCTGCCTTTCCTCTATACCTATATATTGGCTAAGAGGGAGCTGCATTTTGGTGTCAGTAAACCCTTATGCCAATCATGTGATTTAGTCAGTGCTTTTGTATTTCTTATTTTCTGTTAGCATGCACTCTCATTTCTTATTCACCTGGGAGTTTTTTGCATTATGTTTGTCTTGGTATTTCACTTTTGACTTTCCTCCATTTTGAAATTTATCACTTTTCATTATCACTTTTACTTCATAATCTTTTAACGTCAGCATTTCCCAAGGCAAGCTTCAAATTACAGTCTAACAATTCAGAAACAGTCAGAGCCATATTTATTTATAGCGCTCATTGGCATTATGCAAATTAACTCCACAAATATAGCACAATAGCTCTTATAACTAGGAAAGGTAACATTACTTTATATATTAAATTAAATGACATTTTATTTTCAAATTGGTAATCTAAGATTTGTTTCTTCTTTTTTCCCTTTCTTCCTTTGCATGAGATAAATTCACTGCACATTGCACGTTCCAAATTTAAACCTGACACCTAGACAGAAACCGACAAACAGGAAAACAGCAGGAAGAGGCTCTTCCTACCATGTTTGATACGATCAAAACAGATATATTTTGTAAAACTCTTTTTCTTTTTCTGGGAGGGGCAAAAAGGAGGACAGCAACAATGTATACTTACCCCCTTTGTAAGCATGTTATTTAAAGAAGCAATTGTACAGTTAATACAGTCTCCTCCATACTTGTTCTATAATTTGGTCAGGTTCAAATCCTTGACTAAGATTGGATTCAGATTATTTAGCTCTTAGATACTTTGCCTGAAGATGTATAAAGCAATGATGTAAGGAAAGGCAGTGTGTCCACTTTAGGACAAGCTTCCTGGGTCTTAGAGGAGTCAGTGTACATGTGACCCAGAAAGGCTTCATGACTTCATATGTGAACTTCAAGTCAGTCCCTTACATACAAATGCTTCCAACTTTTATGCAAAAGTGAAACCTAGAAATAGTCCATAGTTTATGTGTGAAACTCAGTGTTTTATAACTAGCCACGTAAGCCACCCTCAAAAACTTTTTAAATTAGAATTTCTTACTGTAAAAGCACTACACTCTCATTATAAAAATTGAAATAGTACAGATGCGTGTTTAAAAAAAAACTCCCTACCCCTCTCACCTTAACTTTATTTCCCTAAAAGTACCACTACTGTTTGTGTGTATCTTTCCATTTCATGTATTTCGCACTCAAATACAGCATGTATCTATGTAAGAGGCTCTCTCTTTCTCTTTATCCAAATGAAGTTATACAATACATACTATTCTAAAACTTACTTTATTCACTTAAACATATAATCTGGGCATTTTATTTTGTTACTAATGCATAGTAAACTATCTCTTTACACATTTGAAATTAAAACATTTGTAATTAATTTTTAAATTATTTTTACTCTTCACAAATATATTATCATAGTAGAAGTGAAAGTCTAATAGGTGGAGCTAAAATGCTTTTAAATCTCTGCTTTGAGTTTCAACCTCTACCTTCAATCTCTCTCCAGTTCACTGCTGTAAGCATCTCTGTAAATGTCCTTTCAGTCCTTATTCTTTGCTTGTACATGACACTGTTATAAACTCATAATAATTCATAGAATTTTGGGGTGTATTTGTTTAACATTAGTAGAATTCCACTATATGTATAATGTTTACCATGTTGTTTTTTCTCAACCACTCGTCCTGGGGATCTGTGCACATTAACACAAAATAACCTACTGTCATTCTTTTAACTGAGATTATAGTAGCTTTTGTTTAGCACCTTTCTTACTGATGATCATTTAGGTTGTTTCTGGGTTTTTTATTCAGGCTTATAGATAATTTCATATAACTCTACCAACTTTTAACATAGTTCCTTATACATAATAATTTTTACAAAATGCCAATTGTATTTATACATTCAAGGTAATACCTATCTGCAAAAATTTGTAGGTTATAGTTAGTAAACTAGGCATTTTATGAAACTGCTGCTAAGAAATATAGTAAAATATGTTAATTCTTAATTCTAACAATATAGACATATATAATAAGATAGGCCAGGGAGAGTAGATTCCCATCACTGCCCGGTCCCCTGCCAGCATGTGTCTGATTAGGGCAGTAAGGACATTAATGCTAGATTAAAAGAAACTTCGGTCAGGTATGATGGCTCATGCCTATAATCCTAGCACTCTAGGAAGCCAAGGTGGGAGGATCTCTTGAGCTCAAGAGTTCAAGACCAGCCTGAGCAAAAGTGAGACCCTGTCTCTACTTGGGAGGTGGAGGCAAGAGGATCACTTTAGCCTAGGAGTTTAAGGTTGCTCTGAGCTTAGCTGAAGTCACAACACTTTAGCCTGAGACTCTACCTCTAAAACAAAACAAAACAAAACAAAACCTCAGGGATCTAGTAGTTTAAGAGAGAGATTTATTCTCTTTGCTATTGGTGATAGCAATTGTATAATTAAGAGCAGGCAGTATTACAGAGGGTCTTCATAAAACTGTGGTGGCATTTAAGACATGTTGATTTTATAAATCATTTAATGTGGTTACAAATCATTTGCCACTGCTTCCATTGAATCTGGGCAAATGTGACTGCTTTACTAAATAGAGTATGGGAGAAGTGACATTGTGTCAATTTCAGACATAGCCTTTTTAAGGAGTGGAAGCTTCAAATTCAGTCTCTAGAAACACACAGGTGCCATATAGCAGTCTCACTACCTCGCTAGAGAATGAGAGAGAGGCCAAGGTGAATCTAACCCTCTAGCAGTCCCTGCCAAAACACCAGGCACGTCAAGAAAGCTCTCATGGATATTCCAGATCAACTTAGTTTCCAGCTGAATACTATATAGCAATCTTACTTGATGCCTGAATTACTGACTTAGAAATATGGCAAACTTGTTTACATTTTAAGTCACTAAGTTTAGGGATGATTTGTTATGCAACAATAATTAGGAAAAAGCCAACATTAAGAATATGATCTAAAAGGGGGAAAAATATTGCAGTATAGTACATTAATTTCAACACGACACAGTTTACAATGTGAATTCTTTGCAATGTAAATATTTTATCTAGTTTGCAATAACACAGAGCTATTCTTCCATTTCTCTCTTTGTTCTATACCTGCGTACTATTTTTAGAGCTAAAAACAAAAAACAAAAACAAAAAAACATTTTCCCTTGAAATAATTAAGTGCTTTTAGGTAGCTTCAGTCTTACAGAGTGTGAGGTCATATCTTGACTAAGCCTGGGACTTGCATTCTTAATATTAAAATAGGAGAGAACTGGGGAGATGAGCTGGTATAAGCTCCTTTTACATTGGAAAAATGGTATCTTGGAGATATTGACTGATTTGGTTAAGGACTCATGAATGATTTCTGGCAGAATCTAGAATAGAACTTTGGTTTTCTGACCCTTCCTCTAGACCCAGCCTTTTGCTATATTCTATTGCCAGCCATGTGTACAGACACAAAGGCACAAAAAAGATAATTTGGTTTTAACATTTCAGGACTCAGGCGTTTTAATACTGTTTCAATCTGATTTCTAGGAGCAAACAACCATTTTAACTACCAGTGTATACAGTGGTGTGCTAATATATGTTTAACAACTGGTTCTTTGAGAAACAAGAAGAGTGCTGATTTGTAGCATTTGCTGATTTTTATGGTACAAATGTTCCCATTGTGATACTCCCATCACATTTAAGCTACCACTGTGATGTCACATAATACAAAGCTGGTCATTGGGAAGAAATGTGAAAAATCAAAGCTGGCTGTAGGACACTGCATATACCACTTTAAGAAAAGCCAATATAAACACATGTCTTTTCTTAAAAGAGAGATATTTGGAGTGATTATTCACAAGTGACTCCTTACAAAATGAGCCACTGTATGTCTTCTTTGAAGAGCTGGACCTCCCTAAATATTCTAAAGTATAATTTGGGAAACCACATTTTGGTTACTTAGAGGTTATAAGTACTGAATCATTGCCCAAAACAACATCTATAACTATTGTGGACAAAACAGTGGTGCTCACCAAATGTTTCACGTGTCCCTTTATCTTTCCCAGGCTGTCTTGTAGTTAGGTTGGGGCAAGGTGACAAGTTCAGGCCAATGTCTTGTGATATGTGTCACTTGTAGACCACGACAGTTAAGGACTATGTGTTCGTTGTACTTTATTCTGACACAACAGCCTAGGGACCTATAGATTGACATGGTAGCACCACAAGATGAAAGGATGTGAATTCCCAAATCACTAAGCAAAAGACAACTCAGCTAACCTCTTTAGAGTTTGTAAGAGAAGAAATAATTTTATCTTTGTGTAAAACCACTAAGATTTTGGGATTTGTTATTACAGCAGGGATTATCTTGACTAATAGTTATGAAAGCAGTTTCAGAGTTAACGTTCTTTTCAAGTAGTTTTGATATATTTGAACTGGTGGAAACAAGTAAAGAGGTGATTTAGAAAGAGAAACATACATGAACATGTGATAGAGAGAAATAAAGAGGGAGCCTGCAATTTATTTTAGACCAGCAACTTTTCTGACTGATACCTTCCTGTCCCTTTTAAATATAGGAATAATGCTTCGTAAAACTATAGGGTGCCTTTTATATACAGCATTAATTTTTGTGGAAGGCCTATCCACAAAATTATACACACGATATTTGTATGTGTCCTGAGAGCCATGAGATCATTTTCATATCCTGTATTAATTACTTCATTTAATTATTCATCAAACAATAATTTATTGAGTGCTTATGATATTATTATGTGATATGATAGAAATATAATGATGAGAAAAAACAACGTAGACTCTACTCTCATGAAAATTGTGGTCTGTTGTGGTACACAGCTATTAATCAAATAATTGAACAGTGTTAAGTGCTGTGAAGGGAAGGTATGGGATGCTGTGGCAGTGTAACAGGAGCAGTTCTTTGGTGAGTTTCTGGTCAAAGTGGCAAGAGAAGTATCCTTGAGGACAGGATATTTGAATCAAAATCTAAAGGACCAATAAAGAGGGGAGTGGGTAGAAATAAAGTGTGTATTAGTTCCTTTTTGCTGCTAAAACAAATTGCTATAAATTTAGTGACATAAATGAACTCAAATTTATTGTCTTACAATTCTAGATTTAAGAAGTCTAAAATGGGTGGGTAGGACTACCTCCCTTCCAGAGGCTCTAGGAGAAAAGTTGTTTTCTTTTTTCTTTTTCTTTTCTTTTTTCAGTTTTTAGAGCCTATTCACATCCCTTGGCTTAGGCCCTCTTCCAGCAATGGCAAAACTTTGACCTCTGTGTCTCTTTCCCTCTGTCTCTGACCCTCTTCCTTCCCTCTTATAAGGATCTTGGGAATTACACTGGGCCCACCCAGGAAATCTGAGATAATTTTCCCATCTCAAGATCCTTAACTTAATCAAAATTTAAAGTCCCTTAGTCCCATAAAGTAACATGTACAGAGATACTAGAGATTAGGACATAAACATGTTTGGGGGCCATTATTTTGTCTACCACAGAATGTAAGGCAGAGGAAACAGCATTAATCAAATCTCTGAAATGGAGCTTCTTTCGTTAGAGAAACAGAAAGGCCACTGTGGGCAGAGTGTCAAGAGCAAAGAGGGAGATTGGCTGGAGTCAAAGGCCAGAGTGGGTCTTTCAGAAGCCTGTAGCCTATTTCTAAGATTCAGGTCTATAATTATTCTAGAAGCATGTAGACACATCTCTATTTATCAAGAAAGGATTACCTCAATAAACATTCATGGTTGTTTCTATAACTGTGATGCTGTGGAATTCAAAAATCTCAATTAAAATTCATAAACATTCAATCTCATAAAATGGAGGTAATAATGGTGCCCGCTACTCAGAGTTGATGTGAAGAAAAAGAGCTTGATTCACGTAAAGCACTTACAACAGTGTTTGACACATATGAAGCACTACATGAATATTAGCTGTTGTTCCCTAAGTATGTATACTGAAATCTGCTGCTGCTAAGAGAAGGAACCACATGGTAGTTACCCAACTCTGTGGGATTTTCAATAAATAATGAGTGAGGTAGGGTGGATATGGGCAAAAAAAGCAGCACAACAATTTACATTAAAAACAAAATGTCAGGGAGAGGGTACAAAAAAAATAAAGGCGATCTAATTGTGTTCCCTAGTGAATCCAGTTCAAATGGCCAAGACAGAATGAATGCATAATAGAATAAATCAAGCACACTTTGAAAATCTCTGGAAATTCTGAGATGTCTTTGTTTACCTGTGATGGAGATGAAAATTGTAGTGCAGAGAACTTTGGACCCATGGTGTATTATCCAAGGACAGGGAACCGGTTATTCCAGATAAACACTTAGTGCTGTCACACTGATGTGACAGAGAATGACACTCAAGCCCAGATATGGGGCCATTTTAGTCAAGATTAAATACTCCAATATGTTATAGTCAGGCAGAAATTTGTTAAGGCATACAGGCATCATTTGAAGAAACCTCCTTGGAGTACTTCGACTCCAACACCCATCTGTCATTGGCTGAAGGCTGCTGCATGTGGGGGTGGGATCAACACTCTAGGCCAAACCTGCTTTTCCAGTCAGAAAAGGTCCTCATGCTGTGGTGAGGTAGGAGCCCCTGAGCTGTAGCCACATGCACAATGGAGAGTGCCAAGGTAATAAGGGCATTTACCATATGTCTCTCAAACTTAACATGCTTGGTATCTACTGCATATATTGAAAGGTAGACATTAGGATTTAAATGTCATGATCAATTCTTTCTTTGCATATCTAACAACGCTACTTATAACAATTTTTTCTTCTTCTGCATCATCAAAATTTTCTTCTGGAGTAAATTTGTGTTTGCATCAGTATAAAAACATGATCTGACATTTTCCCCACTGTGATTTCACTTTCCCCATTAATTGATGACTGATTTTCCTTTTTCTCTTACAGCAAGCTCCTTGAAAACAATTTTTATACTCCATATGTCTATTATTTTCCTACTTTCCAGAATCAACTAGAAACATTTTTTTTCTATAATCATCCCACAAATAAGTAATATCAAGGTCATCAATAACCTCTGTGTTAATAAGCCCAGCGATCAATTCCCCGTCCTTATTTTCCTTGATTTATCAACCATATTTGACATAATGGTACACTTTCTCCTTCTTGATATACATTCCCCCCCCACACACACACTTGGACCTTATATTTTTGGGGTTTTCCTCCATCTGACTGACTTTTTGTTGTGTTTCTTTTGGTAAATCTTTGGTGGTCCCTCTTCATCTCTCTAACTTCCAAATTTTGGAGCCTTTGGACCTATTCTCTTTTCTGACTACACTCTGGTATTATCATCTAGCCTACTGACTTCAAAAATCATCTTCATGCTGATGACTCTCAAATTTATATCTTTACCCAGACTTTAAAACTCCACTTCATTCCAAGGGGCTCTTACTCCTGAACTATGCCCTCCAACCTCTATCCTGGGAAATAGTTAACAATGCCTGGAGACTTTATTGCTTGTCCACATCTGGGGAGAAAGGTGCTACCTGCATTTAGTGGGTATAGGCCAGGCTAGTAAACAACTAACAATCCATGGGACAACTCTCTACAACAAAGAATTATCTGACCCTGGGCGGCACCTGTGGCTCAGTGAGTAGGGCACTGTCCCCATATACCAAGGGTGGTGGGTTCAAATCCAGCCCCAGCCAAACTGCAATTAAAAAAAAAATAGCCAAGCATTGTGACGGGCACCTATAGTCCCAGCTACTCAGGAGGCTGAGGCAAGAGACTCACCTAAGCCCGAGAGCTGGAGGTTGCTATGAGCTGTGACACCACAGCGCTCTACAGAGGGGGACAAAGTGAGTCTCTGTCTCTTAAAAAAAAAAAAAAGAAAGAAAAAAATAATTATCTGGCCCAATGTTGATAGTGTTGAGGTTAGGAAAGTCTGCTTTATTCTCATATTCACAAGTATACATTTAACACTTCCACATCAATGTCTAGTGGACATTTCAAACTTAAGACATCCCAAATTTATGTGGGGCCATCCTCCCACCCTCCCCTTCCTCATCCTTTCCCAGCTCAATTAATGGCATCTCTACCCTTCCAGCTGCTCAAGCCAAAAAAAAAAAAAAAAAAAGTGGGAGGCATTCTTGACAATTCTCTTACCCTTGATGGCCAGTCCATCTGCAACCATGGTGCTCAGTCTTGAAATCTCATCACCTTATTTCTATCATTTCCCCAATGTCATCTATTGCCTGAATTATTGCCTTTATTTTCTAAGTGTCCCCTTGCTCCCTCTTTGGTGCCCTATGGTTTCCCCTCAACCCAGCAGCTGGTAATCTATTTAAAATACATGCTAAGTCATGTCACATTTGCTCGAAACCTTTTAATGGCTTCCTGTGTCACTCGGCGTAAAAGTCAAAATCTTTTCCATGACCTAAATGCCTTATTTGGTCTGTGTCTTCCTTTTGCTGATCTTAGCCCCTTTGCTCTTGTCCTTACTCAGCCATGTTGGCCTCATTTGCTTTTCTTTAAAGATAGCAGACATGTTCCCATTTTTGGGCTGCTCCACAAATAAATGGTCTGCCTGGAAGTTTCCTCCAAGCATTTCTCATGGCTCCTCTATAACTTCTTTACAAGGCTTTACTAGAGTGTCCTTTTGGGGGGAATAATTCCCTGCCAATCATTTTAAAATTGTACCTCCTTCCTCACTCCAACACATGCTACACTCCTTCCTTATATGATTCTTTTTTCTTCACTCTGTTCATCAGTTTCCAATATATTATATAGTTTAATAATTTGTCTCATTTACTGTCTGACTTTTTCTGGGAGAATGTCAGTTCCGTGAAGTCAAGTGGGTTGTTTTGTACATTGCTTTATCCACAGTTGTGATAAACACTTATTCAATAAATGAATTAATAAACAAGGAAAATATTACCTAAATGAACATTCATTGGCTGTCCATGATCAAGTGGTAATGTCTCAGATAGTTGAAAATATACATTGTGGATGTTGCTGAATGTACCTCTCAGACACCAATTGGCATCAAAGGATAGGGCTCAGAGTTTTCGACACTTTTCTACCAATGAGTATTTTCCCATATCAACCAAGCACAGACTATTACATTTCTTGCTATTTTTCTACATTATATTCTAAGACCCTCAGTATCTGAATCTGGCCAACTCTGTTTTTGTCAAAGAAACTTGGTTCTCACGTCTCACCAAATCTTATATTTTTTGACTCCTTTTTGCCATCTTGTATTGATTCATTATTTAGGCCATGGTACAAGTAATTCATGGTTACCTGACTCCATCATAAGACTACAGCAGAAAAGTTGGTTGAATAGACTTTCAGGGATTATTCTAGCTTCTAGCCCAGTATTCTAGCATTTAGCAGTTATTAGGTTTTCCAGAAATATTTACTAAATGAATGAATAAACAAATGAATAAACCTAAAGGACAAGTTTAGTCGTTAAGTTTGCATAAAGTGCATGAGACACAGTATTTTAAAGCAGTAATCATACATTTTAATGACATCATTATCAGCCATGTTGCCTTGAAAAGAGAGAATAAATGTGTATAAGTAGATATTTTTGATATGTCTGAAAATAAAGCAGAACATATGCAAAGCAGAACAACAGTAGGTAACACAGCCATCTGCAAGTCAGCACAAAAAAAGG
Source organism: Galagoides demidoff (assembly GCA_963574575.1). Classification (NCBI taxonomy): domain Eukaryota; kingdom Metazoa; phylum Chordata; class Mammalia; order Primates; family Galagidae; genus Galagoides; species Galagoides demidoff. The sequence continues at coordinate 32,293 of CAUYQV010007689.1, forward strand.
TGTTACCAGATTTAATGCACAAATGATAAACATTCAGTAAAACCTTGTAAGTAAATTGCACAGTCTCATAAATAATAAAGCATAATCTACATTTAAATTGTATGAGTAATATTGCACTTCACATTTAAGATACATTGGGTCAACTGATTTGATTTATTGTTCAACACTCAGGAATGGGGACCTACCATCCTCAATATTCAGTTTTTATGGCATAAGTTTGATTACAAGAAGGGAAATAAGTATAGCCTTACATTTTGGCTCTGTTTTCTTCTCAGTTACAAAATAATTTCTCCCATAGGGATGGAGGGGAATCAGGATTTACTTTCTTTTGCATTTTCCTACAATTAACCTGTTGCAAGTGGGTGTCTGAGTGCTGGTTATCCATTCTGTACTGATGGCAGGCACCATAGCATGTTTTCCCCCTGCTGAAAATGAAATTATCAATACAGATTTCTGGACTTCTTTTCAGTAGAACCCCCTCCTGGTAGGCCATAGCTTAGCTGGGGATAAAACCTCTTTTCCAAGCACCACTACCCATCTCTCTGTCATATATATAGGGTGGACATAAAGTTTGTGTGTGATTTAAAATGGTTGTAACTTTAAATTGCACACAAACTTTATGTCCACCCTGTATATATTTTTTAATAAAAGTGACTTTTCTTTTCCAGAGGGCTGTTTTACCAATCTCAGCCAGGTCACCAGGTTTCCACTCTGGCCTTCTGAAGAGTTTTCTTTTTTTGACCCCAATGTTTTTGTCTGGGGTCAGAAATCATTCTTGTCTCCTTTGAAACCTGGTTAGAGGTACCCACATTTGGGAAAGTGCAGCAGAAGTAGCACCTCAGCTGCATCCAGAATTCCGTCTGCGCCTGCACATGTGTCCACTTCCCCTTTCCTTGCTCTGCAGTGTAACCCTAGGCTTTCACTTGCCAATGACTCTCTGGCACGCTAGCTTCCCAAGGGCTCTGGTCATGTCCTGTTTGCCACCGAATGTCCAACTCCTGGAAATGACCTGGATTGGAGCATGTACTCACTAAATAATAGTTGAAGGAAGGAATAAAGAAGGAAGGTAGCGTGGCAGATTCTCCATTGCTGATGCCCTACTTTTGGAATTTGTAAATTCTAGCTTTACTTGTCAAGATTGCTTAGTAAATGTAATTCCATATCCCCTCCCCTGCCCTGACCTGTTGTTCTGATCTGTTTGACCTCTTTTGGCTCTTGATTTCTGCTTTAGTGGCCATATCCAGGCTCTTGACATTCTAAGGATTATGAGAGTTTAAAAAAAATTTTAATTATTATAAATTATTTACTTATTTTTCATTTCAGATTCATATGAAGGTACAAATCACTAGGTTACATTGTTTGCATTTGTTAGATTAAAGTCCAAGTTACAGTTGAGTCCTTCACCAAGGAAATGTGCATATGTCCTCACATTGTGCTCATTAGGAGAAAGCATACCAACCCCTCTCCCTCCTCCCCTCTTCCCCTTTCTCCCACTTGAGTTTAATTGTGCTTTCCGCTTGTGTGGGCAT
>CAUYQV010007690.1:0-12907 GCA_963574575.1 Galagoides demidoff
TAAAAACCTGCTGACAAGCATGGGTTGAAAATACAACAAAAATGGCTCGGCGCCTCTGGCTTAATCGGCTAAGGCGCCAGCCACGTACACCTAAGGTGGCGGGTTCGAATCCCCAGCCCGGCCCGCCAAACAACAATGATGGCTGCAACCAAAAAATGGCTGAGCGTTGTGGCGGGCACCTGTGGTCCCAGCTACTTGGGAGGCGGAGGCAGGAGACTCGCTTGAGCCCAGGAGTTGGAGGTTGCTATGAGCTGTGATGACATGGCACTCTACCCAGGGGGATAGCTTGAGGCTCCATCTCCAAAAAAAAAAAAAGAAAAGAAAATACAACAAAATAAAACCTAAGAGAAATCTTTCTGCAACAGTCAGAACACCCTGGACACAAACTTTGACCACATGCAAAGCATGTCGCTGGGAAACCCAGAGCAGAGGAGTTGCCCAGCAACTTCAGATCCCACCAGCTACCCTGGTGAAGAGTGATGTCGGTGACCACAGAATATAAAAACAGAAAAATAGATGTTATCTATAGAAAATAAGAAAAGTAGCGTAAGTGTGTCTAAGCAACATAGTTTTTGTTTGAAGTTTAAGAAACTATATAAAAATCTGAAGCTCTGACTTTATTATTTGAGTCCAAAATAAAATTCATGCTGCTTGTGAGGGTTATAACCTGTGTGCCACAGCTACCTGCCTCTGAGCAGAAACTGTTAGCCCATGACTTTAAAGTTTGGTCGTTAAAAAGGGGTATGATCAACTGTATTTTATTGGTCTTAAACATGATCTCACTATCCCGTACGATGCAATGTATAGTATTATACTTTCCTGTGATTTCACTTTAGGTATAACCACACCCCAGATATAATGATGATAATGGTCATCATCATCTGTAATGATCCCAAGTTATGTACTGTGTGAAGTCTTCTCTTACGCAGATTATTGCTTCAGTCTGCCTGTTTCATAGTGGGCTGCCCCATCCTAGGGTGATGGTTCATGCTAACAGCAGAAAAAAATACCCCAAAGGTAAATCTGATCTTGTCATTCTGCTAGTTGTAAATCACTATTGGTTCAACAATAAAAACACAATAAAACTTATACTCTCTAATATGACACACAAAATGCCACAGTTGCTCCCCAACAATTCATCTCACTTCTATCTTCATGTGAACATGTGATGCCCTTTCTAACCTCCTTGTATTTGTTCACGTTTTCTATAGCCCTGGAGTATTGCTTCCTCCTCTCAAACTGATGAGTACGTCTCCCCTTGTAAAAACCCAACTGAAAAAGTATTCGCCTAGGGAAAGCTTTCCTGATTCCCCACTAACATCGTTACTATTACCACAAACCTAGAGATTTGAATGTCTCCCGAAGAAGTAGCTTAATAAATTTTGTTACCTTCTGTGTGAGATTCTTTTTTATCACCTCTTTGACTTTCATATATAAGTAATCGTGGGTGGTTGTAAATGTAACTTCACTGCATGCGAGGTACACTCCTGGAATAGTTACAGCAAAAGAAACTAACCTGGCATCACTGTATCCAATCATCCCTCCTCCTTGAGTTACACTAAAGGTTTGAAACTAGCATTCTTTTAAAGAAGTTATGCCCCATCCCCAAATTGATGAAAATAGTATATTTCAGAATATACTTTCTTTCCTGCAAGGAGCACTCCAACTTAATCCAGGCCTAGTACTATTTATTTCAATTGTCTACAATTTCCTATAAAATAGATTAATTAAATAAACACACAGGAGAAATCTATTTTTATTTAGAAAGAATTTAGACCATGTGATTATCTTATAGTTTTGATTTCATTTGAAGTGAGAGCTTGGCATCTTCAGATTTTCCTGATTTGGCTCCATTCTGTACCCAGTTCATGGACACTCTCATAGAAACAGTTAAGATTTCTTTGCAGAGTTGTACAAATGAAACTATTTTATTTCAACAAAAGCAATATAACCTAACAGTAACAGTTACACCCTCTCAAAGATTATTTACTAATTTTTTCAAAGTATTCCAACCACTTATTATTTTATTTATTAAGAACAACATTTACAATAAAGACTGAATCAACATGGACATGACATTACAAATCCCATATGTCACAACTTGTGTGTCTCTAATCAGTTTCTCAGACTATGAAGATGTCCGAAGTTGATTTTGTGGCAAAATATCTGCTACTCAAGGCACTGATAGTGGTTTTTTGCTTTTGTTTTGTTTTTTTAAGATGCAGACATAGGAGACTCTACCTAATGAGTGGACAAATATGGACTTTTACAAATCTTCATGGTGTAGGTTATCAACAGATGTTTAAACTTGAGGAACATAATGCTTACACCCACAGTACTACGAAGAAGAAAGGATTAGATGTTTGTGTAGTTAAGAGAGTGGTGTGCTAAAGACAATGAGGTCTAGAGGCAGAGTAGAATGCAAGAGAGAGCAGGAGGGTGAGCTCAGGGGAGACAAGAGGAGACAGACAGAGAGACAGAGAGAGAGAGAGACAGAGGGACAGAGACAGAGAGTGAGATTAAGCCTGTTTTGATCCAGGTGATTATATCCCTGACCTGATGGACTTTTTACTAAAGTGTTGATGAACTGAAAATCTTTCAGCAAACTGAAAAAATAAAACGAAAATATGGGAAGGGGAGTGAGGTGACATTTAATGTAGATGCAAGGATGTCCAAACTTTTTCTTTTCTACTGGACATTGATAGAATAAGAGTTCTTTTGAACCACACACTAAACAAACAAATATTAATGAAAACCAATGAGCAAAAGGAAGGTCCTTGCACACCATTCGTGGAGTCCAGCACCATAGATAAACAAAGCGGGCTGCAAATAATTGCATCCAGCCCAAGGGGCACAGGGTGAGCACCCAGATAGAAGAAAGAACATTAATATATTCATAATTGCAGAACACTGAGCATTGATTCTTTCTTCTAAATCAAGGACACACTTCATTCTGGAAGAGAATACTTTTAATAATTTAGTTTAGTGGTTAAAGAATTATAAAGCCTGGGGAACGGGTAGATGTGGAAAGGGTCAGGAATATGTCCTGTTTTCTGTTTTTCACTTATGCTATGAAATTTAATAGCTTTCCTGTGGTGTATTCTGAAAGCTAAAAGAAGTACCTACATTAGAGGCCGCTTATTAATAGGAAAATTGACAGAGGAGATTGGAGTGTGGTCCAACAGGAAAGAAAAAATGCAAGCATTTTTCCTTTTTATATTTACAAAAGCATATTCTTCACCTTTTTCTGACATGAAATAATAATAATAACTAGTTAACATTTTTCACCGTTTTGCCTATACTCTCCTTACATCAGCCTTTTCCTATTCATAATAAACATAAAAAGTTGGTGCCGCTAATATTGTGACTTTTTAGTGAATAAATTGAGACAAGAATGGTTACATAATCAGCTTTAGGTTGCACAGCTAATAAACAGTGCTCAGATTTGAATTCCGGTCTCATTGACTCAAGAGCCTGCACCACTGACTTTGTGTTATTTTAACTACATCAGAAAAAGGAGCAACCTATCCCTGGTATGTTAAGTGACATGATCATGTTAGAGAAACTATGTGAAACTAGTGAGAAAAAGTGAGAGAGTTGGGTGGCACCTCTGGCTCAAGGAGTAGAGAGCTGGCCCCATATCCCAGAGGTGGTGGGTTCAAACCCAGCCCTGGCCAAAACCAAAATTAAAAAAAGGTGAGAGAGCTAAATTAAATGAACCAGGGAGAGAATATGGACTGACTCAGTGTGGGATATGGCTTTTTAAATCTGTGTCTAAGACCCACTGCTTGATGAAAATTACATAGTGATAAAGGACTAGAGATTTACTTTATGTGAAACCTGAGTCATCACATTTTCTTTGAAGAAAGATTGTAAAAGTATGAGTGAATGCACACCTTGAAGGGCCAACATTCTTGACACGTGATTATAACTTAAAATTTTTTCTTCATCATCTTTCAAGCTTTTATTTAAACTCTGGACAAGAATTACTTAATCCATGACTGTGCCCAATTGCCTTTTGCATAGAACTCAGTTAATTTTACTTCATCTAACAATTCAATCTAAAAAGAAGGAAACTAGAATTAATACTAATACAAGGGGTTCAAAGCAATAAACCATTCACACAGTATTTCCATGGGTACACTGGACAGTATTGAGTTTTTTATTAATATCGAAAGTTACTGTTGAAAAAAATGGTGAGTATACTGAAAATCTTTGCAAATTCTCAAAAATATTAATCTTGGAGATTTTTTTCTCCTGTCAGGAGGTATCGCTTACATTGAAGTAAGGGTACGAAAACTGTATTTAGATTGTTTTCAATGTTATAGAAAGTTATTACACAGTTAACTCATGGGTAATTAGACCCAACATTATAATTTACACAGACAATGGTACTCTAACACATTCATGTCAATTCTGAGTTCCTATAGTGCCTAAAAAACTGAAATCCCTTAGGAAGTACATAAATATATTTGCAATTTCAGAAATCCTTTGTAAGTTTTACATTCGAATCTCTGGATTACTACAATTATAAGATATTCAAAGTGCTCCTCTGTTGATTTTATAGTTGCCTAGGGTATGCTCAATACCTCAGTGTTACATAAGAGGGTATTTTACAGTTCTCAATATACAAAAATCTTATTTAAATAAAAATTATATTTATATTAAATAAAAATATTTGATATAAATCAGAATTGTCACCTAATAATCGTGTGATTGTAAATTCATTAATCTGTGCCTCAGTTTCCCAATGGGCTACAGAAAATTTTGTAGAACCTATTCATTTGGCTGTAAGGGTAAAATAAAATGGTCAATAAACACACTTACCATAGTCAGTGTTTTACCAAGAGTAACCATAATCATTTCAGTGAATTATCATAGCTAGGGTTGCCAGATTTGGTCACTAAAAATAAATAATTCACAGGTAAACTTGAATTTCAGATAAACCACTCATGAATTTTAGTGTAAATATGTTCTATGCCACACTGAAAAACTTAAAAATAATTCATGGCTGAGATTATACCTGGCAGCTTTAATCATAGTGCTGGGGATGATAGGCACCCAACAGTTTTTGTATGATAGTTTTGTTAGAATATGTAAATCTTACTATGGATGAAAATGTTTAAACAGCCCAATATTGATACATTTAAATATACAACATTTACTGTATCTAATAACCTTCAATCAGAGAGTATTCCTATTCCAGAATAACCAGATACCATATATTTATTCAACTAATGGCACTGGACTTACTAGTTGGCTATGTTTGTTGGTATGTTAGTGTTACAAATAAAATAATAAAGAGCAGACTTGGCGCCCATTGCTCAGTGGTTAGGGCACTGGCCACATCCATCAGGGCTGGCAGGTTCAAACCCAGCCCAAGACTGCTAAACAACAATGACAACTATAGCACAAAAATCACTGGGCATTTTGTCAGGCACCTGTAGCTTCAGCTACATGGGAGGCTGAGGCAAGAAGATCACTTGAGCACAAGAGTTTGAGGTTGCTGTGAGCTATGATGACACAGCATTCTACCAAGGGTGACATAGTGACATTCTGTCTCAAAAAAATATAAATTAAGAGCAATAAAGAAGTAGATAATAAATCAATACAAGACTGCCAATCAGTATGGTAATGTATGGCCAATGAAGGATACAGAGGGAAGTTGCAGATGTCATGGCCTTCAGGTTTGAGTTAGCATTCAACAAATACTTTATTGGGGGTTTGCAATATGCCATGGTTGGGGTGTGTCTATAATCCTGAAGTCCAAACTGGTAGCTAATATAATAATTACATAAATAAATATAAATTTACAACAATGCTAAGTACATTGAAGTGTAGGTAAATGATGCTATGAAGGCATATAAAATACTTGGACCTACTCAGAGAGGTCAGAGATGACAGTAATAGCAGAGTTGAAATCTAAAGTATAGGGAGCAGTGCAGAGAAAACAGCAAGCTCAAAGATTCTGTGGTATGAAGAAGCATGATATTAAATAGAACCAAAAGAGAATCTCTGTGGCTAGAATGCAAGAGAGCAGAGGAAACAGGTGATATAAAATAAGACTGAAAATGTATGGAGGAACTAGCCCATCTGGATTCTTTAAGATTTAAGTATTTTTCCTAAGTGATCAGTGAAATAATTTAAGCAGAGTGGAGAGAAGGGATGATGAATATGTGTGAATGTGCTAATGTTTATAGCAGCTTTAATCATGATCATTAAAAATAAACAACCCAATCCAAACGTATATCACCCAGTGAATGGGAAAACACATTGTGGTACATTTACATATTAGAATAATATTCAGTTATAGAAAGCAGCAAACTACTAATGGTACATGTAGAGACATGGATGAATCGGAGGCATTATGATAAGTGAAGACAGACATAAATCATTAACATAAGTTAATATTCTATACGAATGACACTCTTGAATAGGGCAAAATCATGGAAAGAGAAAACCAATCAATGGTTGGCAGGGACTCGTGGTGGGGAAGAGATGGAATGTAAGTTGGAACGTGATAATTGGGGGGATGATAGAAATATTCTGTATCTTAAATGTGATGGTTGCACAACTATATATTTTTGTCAAAATTCATAAAATTGTACTCACAAAAGGGCAAACATAAGGCATGAATATTATACTTTAAATAGTATGAGTTTAAAATAGAAAATAACGTTTATTTTCATATATAATTAAAAGTTTTAATACACATTTTCTTTTAAACAGAAAAACAACATAACAAAAACTTAGAAACCTAGAAGAAGTGGATAAATTCCTGGACACATACAACCTACCAATATTGAACCAGGAAGAAACAGAAAACCTGAACAGACCAATAATGAGTAATAACTGACACAGTAATTAAAAGTATCCTGTCAAAAACAAATACAAAAGACGTCACTGATTCATTGTCAAATTCTACCAAACATTTACTACAGCTAATCTGCTGAACAGGGAAAATTTTAAAGGCCCTCTACGAAGATCTAGACTAAGACAAAGATGTCTACTTTCACCACTTTAATTCAACATAGTTCTGGAAGTCCATACAAGAACAATTAGACAAGAGAAAGAAAAAGAAATAAAGTGTATCCAAATTATGAGTAAAGGATTCAAATTATACTTGTTTGACATGACAATAAATTTAGGAAAAGCTGAAGACACCTCACCAAAAAACTCTTACAAGTGATAAAGAAATTTAGGAAAGTTACAAGAGGCCAATCATCATGCAAAAAACAGTAGTGTTTCATTTGCAAACAGTGATTAATCTGAGAAAGGAATCAAGAAAGAAATTAAGAAAGCAATCTCATTCACAATCACTACCAAAAAATTAAAATGTCTAAGAATAAATTTGACCTAAGAAATAAAAGATCTTGGGCGGCGCCTGTGGCTCAGTGAGTAGGGCACTAGCCCCATCTACCGAGGGTAATGGGTTCAAACCCAGCTCCGGCCTAACTGCAACAAAAAAATAGCCAGGCATTGTAGCAGGTGCCTGTAGTTCCAGCTATTTGGGAGGCTGAGGCAAGAGAATTGCCTAAGCCCAAGGAGTTGGAGGTTGCTGTGAGCTGTGACTTCATAGCACTCTACCAAGGATTAATAAGTGAAACTCTCAAAAAAAAAAAAAAAAAAAAAAGAGAAAGAAAGAAAGAAAGAAAGAAAGAAAAGATCTTCACAAAAGAAACTATACAACATTGATGAAAGAAATAGAACAGGACACACAAACAAAATGAAAAGATAGTCCATGCTCATACATTGGAATAATTAATTGTATTAAAATGTCTATACAATGTAAACTTTATCAAAATACCAATGTTGTTCTTCATAGAATTAAAAAATAAATGACTAAAATTTGTATGAAACCACAGAAGTCCTTGCATGACTCAAGTAATCCTGAGCAAAAAGAATAAAACTGGAGGCATCACAATATCTGACTTCAAATTATACTATAAAACTATCATAACCCAAACAGCATGATACTGGTATAGAAACAGACATGTGGACCAATGGCACAGAATAGAGAACCTAAAGATAAATGTATACATTTATAGCCCACTCATTTTTGACAAAGACATCAAGAACATGTAGTAGAGAAAGAATTCTTTTTTTTAATAATGGGGTTGAGAAAATGCAGAAAAATTCAAATATTTCAACATAAACAAAAATTAACTCAAATTTGACAAAAGACATACATGTGAGACATGAAGCTACTAGTAGAAAAACATTAGGTAAGTAGTGCAGGATATTAGTTTGGGCAAAGAATTTTGAGTAAAATCTCAAAAACACAGGTAAGAAAAGCAAACATGGACAAATGGGATTACGTCCAACTGAAAATTTCTGTACAGCAAAGGAAGCAACAAAATGAAGAACAAACCTACAGAATGGGAGAAAACATTTGCAAAGCATTTGTCCAATAAGGGAATAATAACCAGAATATGTAGAAAACTCAAACCCCTCAACCATATAAAGACAAATAATCTGTTTTTAAAATAGGCAAGAGACCTGAATAGATAATTCGCAAGGGGATATATACAAATGGCCAACAGGTATGTAAAAAAAAAAAGTTCACTTCAGTCTAGTCCTCTTTCCAGCTCAGATGGTCTGAGCTGCCTCTAATTGGCCATCTTGCCCCTCTCTCTGACTGTGAATGATTTAAAACTTCTTAATTATCTATGACCAAATGAATTCCTTTTGTAGAGGGTTGCATTTCTCACTCATGATCATGAGAAAATCCAGATCATGGAGGCTACTAACTCCCATCCCTTTATTCTTTCTCTGAAACCTGCCCTTCTTTTCAACAAGTCATCTGTGGTGGGATCAGTAGCTAGACAGGTAGATGTACATGTACTAAGATGGTATTTTGATTAAAAAAACTTTCATCTGGATAGGCATGCTGGCTCACACCTGTAATCCTCACACCTGTAATCTCAGCACTCTAGTAGGCCAAGGTGGGTAGATTGCCTGAGCTCCTGTGTTCAAGACCAGACTGAGCAAGAGTGAGACCTTATCTCTAAAAATAGCCAGGCATTGTGGAAGGCACCTGGAGTCCCAACTACTTGGGAGGCTAAGGCAAGAGAATTGCTTGAGAGCAACAGTTTGAGGTTGCTGTGAGCTACAGCACTCTAAAAAGGGTGACAAAGTGAGACACTATCTCAAAAAGAAAAAATATTTTCATCTGTCTTCCTTGTCCCACAAAATACACAGAAATCTCATTTTATGAATCTGAGACTTTCTCTACAACATATTTTGCTTCATAAGTTACTTTTGGAGATTGGTCAAAATGCCAAAATAAAGTTCTTGGTGAGGGTGAGGAAGTGAGAAAAGGTGTGTGTCTAATGACTTCTTCTTTGGATCCCAAACTCTGGACATAAATCCTTTATTATTTCCCTATCCAAACCTATTTATTAAGTACAACTGGGGCATTAATGGTATTGGATCTTATTTGCTATTATAAAACCAAAATGGTTAAAGATAATAATTCTTATCACATCAGGGGAAGGAGGCAAATTATTATGGGATTAAAAATAACTCAAGAGTGAAAAAAATACTCAGAATTCCTAATTATCAGGAAATGTAAATCAAAAGTTTAATGAGATATCATCTCACCCAGACTGAAATGTTTTTTATCAAAAAGACAAAAAATAACAGATGCTGATAAGGATGGAGAGAAAGGAGAATGTTCTTAACACTGGTGGTGGAATATATAAAGTAGTATAGTTACTTTGGAAATCAGTATGGAGTTTCCTGAAAAAACTAAAAGTAGAACTACCATTTAATCCAGTAATTCCTCTGCTGGGTCTCTATCCAGAAGAAAGAAAATAAGTATACCAAAGAGATATCTGCATTTTCATGTTTCTTGTAAGCAAGAATAGCCAAGATATGAAATTAACCTAAGTATCCATCAAAGCATGAATGGATCAAGAAAATGAGGTATGTATACACAATAGAAAATTATTATTCAGCCATAAAAAGAGTTAAATCTTGTCATTTGCAACAACACATATAGAACTGGAGGTCATTAGCTGGGCATTGTGGCCAGTACCTGTAGTCCCAGCTACTTGGGAGACTGAGGCCAGAGAATTGCTTAAGTCTAAGAGTTTGAGGTTGTTGTCAGCCTATGACGCCATGGCACTCTACCGAGAGTGACATAATGAGACTCTGTCTCAAAAAAAAAAAAAAAAAAAGAAAAAAGAAAGAAAAGAACTGGAGGTCATTATGATAAGTGAAATTAGCCAGAAACAGAAAAATGAGTGTTACATGCTCTTGTTCATACATGGGGGCTAAAAAAGTGGATCTCATGAAGATAGAGATTAGAATAGTGGTTACTAGGGGCTGAAAAATATAGAGAAGAGTGGGAAGAGGAATAAAGAGAACTTGGTTAATGCATCCAAAAAAACAGTTAGAAAGAAATAATACATCCTAGTATAATGGGAAGTTTGTAATTAATAATTTATTGTATATTTCAAAATTACTAGAAAAGGATTGTAATATTCCTAACACAAAGATTAATATTTGAGATAAAGGATATTCCAATTACGCTGATTCAATCCTTATACACTGTACACAATGTACCCCCAAAATATCTATAATTATTATGTATCAAAGAAGAAGTGAAAAAAAACTGTAACAGATACTTAAAAGTATGTAAACAAATTAACAGAGACAAAGTGAAGTATTTATGTACAGTTTGTTGGGGGCAGTAAAATATGAAACTAGATATAACTTCTGATAAACACTGTTAGATATGAAATTTTGCAATTCAGAAGCTTAATTTTGGGGATTCTGAAACCAGGGAATCATTTGAGTTCAGGAGTTTCAGACCAACCTGAGCAAGAGCAAGACCCTGTCTCTACTAAAAATTGAAAAATTAGCCAGGCCCGTAAGTCCCAGCCACTTGGGACATTGAAGCAGAAGGATTGCTTCAGCCCAAGAATTTGAGATTGGTGTGAGCTAGGCTGAAGCCATGGCACTCTGGCTTGGAGTGATAGAGTGAGACTCAGAAGGAAGGGAGGGAGGGAGGCTATGTTAATTATTTTATATTGTTTTTAAAGAAATAAACTTTAGCTTATTTCATGGCTTATGAAGTTTTATAAAAGTGGACTTAAGTAAATAATTGTAAAATGCTTTTGAGTCATTCTCATTTCCCCCCAAATACTGCTTACTCTAAATAAGGAATGCTGCACGTCAATGGACATAATATTTTAACTTGGTAGTTTCACAAAACTGTTCTGGCAGTTTATAAATTATATGAACATATGTAAATTCAACTGGCATACATTATTCAAGAACAAATAATTGTCCAGAAAGATGAGTGGAGAAAAGAGAATTAAATATAACTTAACTCTCTTTCTCTCTATATATATATGTGTGTGTGTGTGTGTGTGCATATATATATATATGTGTGTGTGTGTGTGCCCAAAAGTAGATTTGAACATCCCTTCTGCACCCAAAAGTAGATTTGAATTTCTTCCCAATGGTAAGTGATTCATAATCCACTGTCAAATATATGTCCAAGGAGGAATTTGTGGGGATTCAACCTCATAAAGTATTTTAGTTAGTTCTGGCTGCTATAACAAAATATCATTAACTAGGTGTCTTATAAACACCAGAAATTTATTTCTCACACTTCTGGAAGCTGGGAGTTCTAAGATCAAGTTGTTGGCAGGATTAGTGTCTGGTAAGGTTCTTCTCTGTGGTTTATAGATAGCACTGTCCAGCTGTGTCTTCCCATTGTACACTGGGCCACATAGCTCTCTGGGGGTCCTTTTATGAGGGCACTGATCCATTTACAAGGGCCGCACTGTCCATCTAATTATTTCCCCAAGGCTCTATCTTCAATCACATTTGTGATTAAATTTCAATATATAAATTTTAGAAGGACACAAACATTCAGACTCTAGAATGATGTAAGAAAATGTGCTCCCTGAGAACACTGGAATAATGTAAAAGGCTTTTATTCCCCAGAAGCCTAAGTTGCCCACAGGAAAGGGTTGCTTTTCCATGGCTAGTGACTGGGAAGTTGGCTAAAGCTGAGTTTCTTGTCCAGCACAGATCCTGGAAATTAAAATAGTGTTTCTTATAGGAGCTTTGTCTCCACCTCCTGGCCCCTAAATCTCTGATAATTAGATCTGATATGGGGATATGCTTAGAGTCATTTGATATTTGGCTTATACACTCCTCTAACTCACCTTCTCAAGCTCCCAGTGTTCCCAGGAATTTTCACTCACACCTTTTAATTCCTTAATAAATATATAACTTTTTTTTGCTTCTTTGCTTCTTTTTCTTTCCTGTCAGGATGATCAGACTCTCAGAAAGAAGCATAAACAGACGTTAGAACAGATCTCATACAAACAGAAACAATGTAACCTAATTATATCCATATATTAATCTGAAATTTTAAAAAAAAAATTGTTTAACCTTTCTTAAGGATGGAGGGAACTTTCTTTTAAGAAAACAAATTTTCAGGGGGCGGAGGCAAGATGACAGACTGCAGCCAGCTTTCCACAGAGGCTCTCGTCCAGAGAGAGACTTAAAGGACAGAAGTTTAGCAAGTAAGCCAATGGTTTGGAGCTGAGTCAAGAGAGAAGACTGAAGAATGCACAACAACTTTGCTGAGGTGAGCTGCGACCCCCCAAAATACAATCAAAAGGTACAAAATCCACCACCAAGTGGATGGGAGTTCCCTCCTTCACAAGAAGGGCTCATCGTTTACTCCATACAAATAAGCAAGCAGAGTTCAAACGTCCTCCCATTCTATCTCACGGGAGAGACCCTCTAAAAACTAAACCTTCCACCCCTACTGGGTTCCATGGCACTCTCCTGCCAGGCATAAAACTGTATAAAACTGTATATATTCTCTATCTATAGTTCTGAACTTCCAGCACTTCCCTCCACTCTCACCCTGAGGTCT
>CAUYQV010007693.1:0-11566 GCA_963574575.1 Galagoides demidoff
TGTGAATGTCATTAAAGTATTTAATTTCTCCATCATAGATGAAACTCAGTTTAGCTGGATACAGGATCCTGGGTTGAAAGTTATTTTGTTTTAGGAGATTTAAAGTCTATGACCATCCTCTTCTAGCCTGAAAGTTTTCAGCTGAGAGATCTGCAGTCATCCTAATACTTTTCCCCTGGTAGGTTATGGTTTTCTTACGTCTAACTGCTTTCAAAATTTTCTCTTTCATCTTAACTTTGGTGAATTTAATTATGATGTGTCTGGGGGATGACTTGTTTGGGTTGAGTCGTGCTGGGGTTCTGAAGCTATCTGCTCTCTGAATTTCAGAATCTCTTGGCATGTCTGGAAAGTTCTCTTTCATAATTTCATGAAGAAGAGCCTCTGTGTTTTGTGAAGCAACTTCATCACCTTCTGGGATTCCTATAAGGTGTATATTAATTTTCTTCGAATTATCTGAGAGTTCTCTGAGAGTGAGATCTGTTTTTGCTCTCCATTTCTTTTGATCTTTGAGCTCTTGGGCTTCTTCAAAAGCTTTGTCTTCAGTATCAGAGATCCTTTCTTCTACCTGTTGCACTCTGTTACAGAGGGATTCCACTGTGTCTTTCAGATCCTTGAGGGCTGCAACCACTTGTCTCAGTATTTCAAAATCTTTGAACATTTTATCTTTGAAATCATTGAGTTCTTGAGTCATCTTTTGAATAATTTCTTGAGATATCTTTTGAATAATTTCTTGAGAAATCTTTTGAATAATTTCTTTAGCACCTAATTCCTTCTTTTCTTCCAGTCTGTTAATCTTATTTGTTGTCCACACTCTGAACTCGATTTCTGACATCCCAGCCATTTGCTTGTGGATGAGGTCTTCAATTGTGTCTTCCCCCTTTTCTCTTGTAGGAGTTGATCTATTCTGGTTATTTGAGTTGCCAGAGTTTTTCCGCTGATTCCGCCCCATGCTGAGTTTACCTTGTTTGGAGGCCTTATCAGAACCGTTCGGTTGCTGGTTTCTTCTGGTTGCCCAGAGAGACAGGCAAAGCGTGTCTGTTATCTTCTCCCAGTTCTTGGATCCTGGGGCACCTGGGGTTCAGTGGAAGAGCAACAGCTGCACGGGAGTGTGCGTGGCTGGATTAGACCTCGTTCAGCCTGCCGGGTGACTGGGGGCAGGAAACTGGCAGCAGCCTGATCAGTCCTAGTTCAGCCCCTCTGGGGCAACCGTTGGAACAGGAGAACTGTAGTGGCTAGATCAGTCCTAGTTCAGCACCCTGGAGCAGCCAGGGGTTAGGGGAATGGCAGCAGTAGCACAGTGTACGCGAGCGACCAGATCAGTCCTAGTTCAGCCCCACCAGAGTAGCTGGGGGGAAGCGGGGGACTACTTCACCGTTGCCCGTTGGACGCATGCAGCACTAGCAAGCCGATCTGTGCCCTCCCAGTACAGGAGCCTGGACCAGGGTACTCCTCCACCTCTGTTCGTGGGACGTATGTGACTCTAGCAAACAGTTCTGGGCCCTCCAAGAGTGGTAGACGCCCTCCACCACCACCTGCAGGGCAAGCGTGGATCTAGCAATCAGTTCTAGGCCCACCCAGCTTTGGAGGCTGGATCGGGGAACACCTCCCCTTGCCCCCATAGGGTGTGTGTGTCTCTTGCAAGCTGTTTTCTGTCTACCTGGAATGGAGGATTCCTCAGTCTCTGGCTGCAGGACACTTGCGGCAATAGTGAGCGTTTCTGGGCCTGCCCAGAGCAGGAGCCTGCTGCTCGTGGGGTGTGCGACTCTAGCAAGTAGTTCTGGGGCCCGCCTCTCTCTGTGAGGGCAAAGGGACCCACTCGGCAACTGGGTTAGTCTGAGAAGGTTAATACCTTCTTCCCCACCTTAGACCCAGTCACTCGTGATCTCCCAGGTCCGTGACCCTATTCACTCCAGTAGGCCACTGCTCCCGGGGTTTACCTGGCATAATCAGCCAGAAATCTGATTTTGGCAGGGGTCCTTGCATATTTAAATTAGGCTTCTGTCTGGCTAGATTTCTCTCTAAATCAGAGGTTGCATTCAGCTTTACACTCAGGTGTCAATTCTAGTCTCTGCCCACGCACTGCCTTTGTCTCAGCCGCATTAGCCCCCTGAGGGCTGGCACTCCACCCAAGAACGTTATGTGCGCCCTGCCTGTGGCTGCTGTCCAAAACCCAAAGGGATGGGGCTGGAATGGCTTCAATGGTGTCAGCGTGCCAGTCAGCATTCCATCATTGCTGACCTGGCATTCCCTGATCTGATTCTCCTCTCCTCACGACCGCACCATAGTCAGAACAGAGCAGCACCAGCCCTTTCCCCCTCCACTTCTCTCAGGGAGATGCCCAAGAATCTGGACTCCGTACCTCCAATCCTCGGAGTGAGTGGGTGGGAACTCCTCAGAGTTCAATGTTGCAGGAGGGGAATATATACAGTTTTATATAGTTCAAACCTTCCCTCAACCATACACCTGGGGTGCCCCATTGAGTAGTCCTTGGGTGTTCTACCAGGTTTGAGGGGTACAAATTAGTTGTCCTGGTCAGCACCCATTTCAGGTGGAAGAGTTCAAATGTCTCTGGGAGCTAGATAAGAGGGGTCGGTCTGCTTGCAGTTCAGATATAACTTGATCCAGTGCTCTCCAAGGGCAAAGGGACCCACCTGGCAAATGAGTTGGTGTGGGAATTTTAATACCTCCTTCCCCACCTTGCAGCCAGTCACTCGTAATCCCCCAGGTCTGTGGCCCTATTCATTACAGTAGGCCACTACTCCCAAGGTTTACCTGGCAAAATCAGCAAGAAATCTGAGTACAGCAGGGGGGCCTTCATGTTTCAATTAGGCTTCTGTCTGGCTAGATTTCTCTGTACGTCAGAGGTTCCATTCAGCTTTACACTCAGGTGTCAATTCTAGCCTCTGTCCGCCCACTGCCTTTGTCTCAGCCGCATTTTAGCCCCCTGAGGGCTGGTGCTCCACCCAAGAAAGTTAAGTGCACCTTGCCTGTGGCTGCTGTCTGAAACCCAAAGGGATGGGGCTGGATTGGCGTCAATGGCTGGCATCAGCCTGTCACTCAGGATGCCACCGTTTTTATACTGGCGTCCCCTGAGCTGACTCTCCTCTCCTCAAGCCCGCACCACAGTCAGCACAGAACAGCACCAGCCCTTTCCCCCTCCACTTCTCTCAAGGAGATGCCCAAGAATCAGAACTCCATAGATAATAAACCTCCAGATCTCAGAGTGGGTGGGTGGGGACTCCTTGGAGTTCAATGTTGCAGGTGGGGAATATATACAGATTTATACAGTTTTACAGTTTTATGCCTGGCCGGAGAGTGCCGTGGCATGCCAGCAGGGGTAGGAGGTCCAGTTTTTAGGGGGTGTCTCCCGTGGGATAGAGTGGGAGGAAGTTTGAACTCTGCTTGCTTGTTTGCATGGAGTAAACTGCAAGCCCTTGTTGTGGGGGAGGGGACTCCCATCCGCTTAGTGGTGGATTCTGTACCTTTTGGTTGTATTTTGGGGGTCACAGCTCGCCTTAGGAAAGTTGAAGTGTGCTCCTCAATCTTCTCTCTTGGCTCTGCTCCAAACCATCAGCTAATTAGCTAAACTTCTGTCCTTTCAGCCTCCTTCTGGACGGGAGCTTCTGTAAAAAGCTGGCTGCAATCCGCCATCTTGGCCATCTTGGCTCTGCCCCCCAGAAATAACATTTCAAGTGTACTTTTATAAGTGTACATATATGTGTGTATATAAGTATGTATATGCATATACATACATATTTATGTATACACACACACACAAATTGTAACCACCTACACACCACATTCAAGAACTTACAGCCTAAAGAAAGGGTGAGTCAATGTTTAGTAATCTAGATTTATGTTCCCATTTCCTTTCTGCTTATAGGTATCCTCGCCCATTTACCATAAGAAAAGATGAAACTCTAATTTATTTCATGGCTAGGAGTTCAATTTGTTGTTCAAATGGTTAATCGTGTAGAAATCTGACTAATAAGGGAATCTTGTTGTGCTGATTCCCTGTATCAAAATGGGCTCCACTCTACTAGGGAAAGCAGCTGCCAAGGTCTGTTTTTGTCAAGCTCTTTGGTGAATCACAGGGAATATCACACACCTTAGACTTTTAAAAGTCCCTGCTAATAGTGAGACTTATTGGGAATTCAGTATACAGTCTTCACAAGTCTACTGAGACTAAAAAACCCATCTCCAGCAAATTCCAATGCAATGTCATTTAAATGTTTCCAGGGACTAAGATTTGGGATAAATAAACATATCATAAATAAATTATTGACAGTTCCTAACAGAGATTTTACTTAACTTTTTAAAATGTATCCTCTTGGGAAGAAGTGCAGTTTAAACTAGTAGAGTTTAGGAAACCTACATTCTAGTTCTGGCTCTGCTATTGATTGTTGTTGAGGGACCCTGGAAAGGTGACTTACTTAATACGGTAGATACTGTCTGTCTCCCTGTGCCTCACAGTAATGGTATAAAGGGGTAAGAATGTATGAGAAAACATATTGTGTTCCTTAATACAAAAATTAAATACCACAGCTATATTTAAGAATAAAGTTATCTTTTATTTTCCAATCCAAAATACCCCATTTCCATTCCTTCACACACTTTCAGGGCTCTTAAAGTATAATGTTTAAGATATGTAACAAACCACAAATTCTGACCAAAAAAGGTAAGTCATCCAATACAAAAACAAATGAGTTTTTTTTCCTTACCTCTGTTAAGGCACCAACCACCCTTCCAGTTAGTTACCTAGATTTGTATTCATTATGATTTTTGTTTTTTTTCTATGCCACAGTAGACTATAAGTTCCTGCAGAGCACAGACCATTTTGTGTACCTTTGTAACTCCTACAGCATCTAGGAAAGCCATTGATTATAACATTCAATAAATGTATGTTAAACAAATAGATTTTCAATATAACACTGGTTATAGATCTTCTTACCCGTAATTCTTGTCTTTTAAGTGGACTCTGTACTTTCGGTGAGCAAATAAATCTCAGAATTATTTTTCTTTCCTATAATTTTCTTCCCATCTTGTTCATTCCATTACTTCTTGCAAATTTAAGAGGTCATCAGACATTTACTATAATAAATTGAACTAAGAAGCTGTTCTATAATGATATTTGACCTTTGTAGGAAAAAAAATCTATGTGCAACTGTAAGATGAAAGGATCTAGGGAAACCTAAGAAATATCCAGCTTACATTATTGGGAAGCTTGCCTTATTTTAAACTATAGCATCTGCTGTTCCTCCACTGATTGCCTGAATAACTGTTCAGAACATATCTGGAAATCCCAAAGCAACATTTTGCATCAGATATATGAATGATTCACAAGACAACTACTTCCTTTATTATTTATCTTGGTAACAGTTGGCCCTGCCATCCTAGTCTTCAGAATCCATCAAAAATAATGTTTTGTCAAAGTTTATTAATTTACTCTGGCTTATTAATTCAAACACACATTACTAAGATATCTCTACTTTGTCCTTTCTTCTTTATTCTCATTGCACCTTCCTAATTTAGGCTCTTATTACCTGAACCCTCCACGCCCATTCATTACTTGAAAATGGAAAATTGTAACTCCTTAAAGTGGTCTGTACCTTTTTCTTCTCTCATCCAGTCCATTTCTTCTCCACTCCCCCACTGTTTCAGAATTATCTTCCTAAAACACATGTTTAAGTTTGGGCTTGCTAGTTAATAAAACCCTAACTCCTCAGCCTGGCATTCAAGACCCTCCATAATTAAGCCTCAGTTTATAGTCCCCAATGTAATCTTCCTTTTCAGACTCAAATGTACAAATCTTACATGTACATTCTTCCACCACCATCATCAGATTCTTTTTTTTTTACCTTTACTTTTACCTATGACCCCTTATTTGAGTTACTACTTCTGCATGGAGTGCTATAGTACCCCATATCTGGAAGATTTATCCATTCTTCAAAGAAGCCTCAGATAAAATCCTGCATCCTTCAAAAAACTTGTATTTCCCATCTCCAGTCTCAGTAGAAATTCATCTTTCTTGACTCATATTCCCCTTACACTTTGGATTTGTGAACATAAGTATTTGTGTCATTCTCTGCTTTACTATAAACTGCACCTTCAAATTAACATGGAATTTTAAAAAATGGAAAAAAAAGAATAGAAAGAGCAATCATTTTGGCCATATTCAAACAAAACTTACTCAGAACCTAATTGTCTGTAATAAACTCAAGTGTGGTGGAGCCAGCAAGGGAATCTAGCTGCCAGTGTAGCAGTCTTTGTGGTTTCCCCAAGAGTAATAAAAACAAGGTCATTAGGCAGCGGAATAACCAATAATAACTAAATCCAATGGGGAGATATACACAAAATTATGGGAAATTTCAATATTGAAATGAGGATATTCACTGTTCAGGAGTGGGAAGCAATGGAACCTGATCAGAGAAGACTTTCTGGAAGAGATTGTTGCCTGAAGCATTAGTAAGATTTGCTCATGAAGAAGAAAACATCACTGTTGTTGTTAGGGTATCACGGAGAAGCCATGTCGTGGAGAATAAACCTGCATATTGAAATTGTATTTAAATAAAGGGGTTCACAGCTCTGTCAGGCATGTGGCACATTACTTTATTTATTCCTGCCTTAAACAGCCAGGGACCACTGCTCTCTCATGGTGAGTAGCAAGTTGATTTCTTTCTTTCCTGGTTTATATAGTCTATTGTGTACATGCGCGCTGTACCTCATCAAGACTCATTAAAATCCTTCTGCACATGTGCACTGTACATCAATGACCTCATTAATATTCATTATAACCCTAAATCCATTTCATGAATAAACATTTTGTGAGTATCTCGTGAGCAACTCCTCCCTAGTGATCCATGGTTTAACTGATATCACTTTATCCAACATAATCCTTTTGAACACAATCCTTTTAACATAACTTAATGGAGAACATGTTATCAGCCATTACTTCTTTTATTCTTATCTGATGAAGCCTGAGGCTTAGAGGAGGAAGGAGGATTGAATATCTGTCCTGCTGGTCTCACCGTTTGAAGGCAGTTACTTCAATTTTAAGCAAGGCATGATTAAATTTCTAAGACATACAGAGAACTTATTTGCAAGCCTCCACTCCCATGTGGGCCTTAAGTCAGGGGGGTTTTACGCTCACAACCAACCAGGCCAACCTTAGGTCGGGGGGGTTATATACCCACAACCAACCCGGCCATGTGGGATTCTGCCTCAGTTTCTCACAAGTATGCCTGCACGAAGTCTTTTCATTGCTCTCTCTCAAACAGTTTTTTTTTTTTTTTTGGCTAGAGGTATATAGGCCTTTCATCTATACATCACATACAAACAATGCCTAAAACATGAAAATGAGAGTGGAAAATGGCAAGCAATTGAATTTATGATTGGCTTGTAGGAAAAAGAGAGTGATGACTCTGGAAAAGCAGGAACAAATCTTTGGCAAGTCCTATAAGCCATGGTACAGTGTTTGGATTTCAGTGTCAGCATCAGAAGCGACTGAAAGAAGCTTTTTAAAGATGGTTTACTTGAGAATGATTACTCTGATTTTGGGAAATGATTTGTAAGTGTGCAAACAGTAAGACCACATTGGAGGCTAATATGGCACTTCAGGGGGAATAGTTTGATCATGTTTCCTCATCCATTCCGCCAATCTCTGCCTTTTAAATGAAGAGTTTAATTTATTTACAATGTCTTCATTTGTTAGGTAGAGTCCCTCTTATAATTGTGTCTCTCCCCCAAGAGGTGTGCCATATACCTTAACATTGTGCCCATTATGTGAGAGGACACCCATCCCCCTCTGTCTTCCTCTTTCTCCCCTCCCTTTTCCCCCTCTCCCTCCCCACCTTAAATTGATTTGAATTTTTCTCTTATGTGGGTGTGTATTAGATTGTCTACTGGCTTCATTTTAGTATTGAATACATTAGATACATTTAAAATAGTGATAAGGATTTATTTACTTCTTCCACTTTGATATTTGTTTTCTGTATGTCTTATACATTTTTTATTCCTTAATTTCAACATGAATGCCTTCTTTTGTGTTTAATTGATTTTTTTATTGTACTATTTTGATTTCCTTATCTTTTCTGTACATTTCTAAGTTATTTTCTTAGTAGTTACCCTGGAGAGCAGCTGGGTGGTGGGAGGGTGACCAGAAAGATCACCCATATATCTGTCTAACAAGGGGACAAGTGAACTTTTCTAGAACTAGAATATAAATGTTTTGATACAATGACTAAGCAAATGACATGAAATCTATGTTAACTAGCTTGATGAAAGTATTTCAAATTGCATATGAAAACAGTACACTGTACCCCATGTTTGCATTAATGTATACAGCTATCAATTAATTTAAAAAAACAATTAACATCTTAAATATATAACAATCTGGTTTGAGTTAATACCAATTTTGCTTCATTCATATACAAATCTCTTCTCTTATACAGCCATTTATGTTGTCATTATCACAAATTATACTTTATTCCTAGAACACACTATATTATCTATTATGTAGATTTATAATTATTGTTTTATGCACTTTTCTTTTAAATAATATAGAGAAAAACAATTCCGTTTTAACTGAACTATAATGCCATCTCACAACAAATTTTGGGTAGCATGTCTATATGTATTCCAGATAGCACCTTGCATATTCAAGGCATCATTAAATATCACAGCGACCTTGTCTAGAACAAACAGATATCAGGTCTAAGTTCTTAAGCACAGCTCATAATAGCCTGAATAAT
This sequence comes from Galagoides demidoff, assembly GCA_963574575.1. Classification (NCBI taxonomy): domain Eukaryota; kingdom Metazoa; phylum Chordata; class Mammalia; order Primates; family Galagidae; genus Galagoides; species Galagoides demidoff. Next base: position 8,751 of record CAUYQV010007693.1, read on the forward strand.
TTCTTTTGATTTTCCTAAAGTAATGAGGTTATGTTCCTGACCTTTTTCATTTTAATCACACTTAGAAAATTCTAGTATTTGCACAGCTTCCTGTATTATATGACCAATGCACCCAATAGCCTGAGTTCACTGGGCTTAAGGAATCATGTCAGCATAGGATATGACTCATCTTCTCAAGAGATGATAGAATCAATATCTGGTCTTGTTAGCTTCCCTTAGCACATCAATTGGGAAGCTGTACTATATTTCATTCATACTTCATTTTTGATGGAGAATCAAGTAGTGAAGGGATTTTTTTAAAGAAGGAAAATAGCATGTCCTACTATAGGCATGATTGTAAATATCTCCCAAGATTTCCCTCCTCCTGTTGTGTATAATTTCCAGGATTGTGATGTTCTTTATTCCTCTGCTTAGGTCATATCATGTGGCACAGCTGATCTGAAGATAAAGAAATCATCCGGGGGGGAGGTGGTGGACCCAAGATGGTGGACTGCAGCCAGCTTTTTATAGAAGCTCCCATCCAGAAGGAGGCTTAAAGGACAGAAGTTTAGCAAGTTAGCTGATGGTTTGGAGCAGAGCCAAGAGAGAAGATTGAAGAGCGCACTTCAACCTTCCTGAGGTGAGCTGCGACCTCAAAAATACAACCAAAAGGTACGAAATTCACCACCAAGCAGACGGGAGTCCCTCCTCCACAAAAAGGGCTCGCAGTTTACTCCATGTAAACAAGCGAGCAGAGTTGAAACTTCCTCCCACTCTATCCCACAGGAGAGACCCCCTAAAAACTGGACCTCCTACCCCCGCTGGCATGCCACAGCACCCTCCAGCCAGGCATAAAACTATAAAAGTGTATAGAACTGTATGTATTCCCCACCTGCAACATTGAATTCCAAGGAGTCCCCACCCACTCACTCCAAGGTCTGGAGGTTTATTACCTATGGAGTTCTGATTCTTGGGCATCTCCTTGAGAGAAGTGGAGGGGGAATGGGTTGGTGCTGTTCTGTGCTGACTGTGGCACAGACGTGAGGAGAAGAAGATCAGGTCAGAGGATGCCAATACAGCAACAGTGGCATCCTGAGCTGCAAACTAACACCATTCCAGCCCCATCTCTCTGGGCAAACAGAGGTTCCAGACAGCAGCCACAGGCAAAACACAGAGAACTTTTGTAAGTAAAGCAAAAGCCCTCAGGGTGTAATCCCCCTTCGACAAAGGCAGTGGGTGGGCAGAGGCTAGAATTGACACCTGAGTGTAAATTGCTATTTGTCTGCTGCCCAGAACTGAATGCAAGGACTTGCAGAGAAACCTAGATGAACAGAAGCCTAATTTAAGAATGCAAGGCCCCCCTGCTGAACTCAGATTTCTGGCTGATTTTGCCAGTTGTAAACCCCAGGAGCAGTGGCCTACTGGAGTGAATAGGGTCACAGACCTGGGGTATTACGAGTGACTCGGTGCAACGTGGGGAAGGAGGTGTTAACTTTCCCAGACTAAAACCCATTTGCCGGGTGGGTCCCTTTGCCCTCACGGAGCAGGGCGAGCCCAAAACTGCTTGCTAGAGTCGCATGCTTCATGGGCGTAGATCCCTGTCCCAGGCTCCAGCTCTGGGCAGGCCCAGATGCTGGCTAGTGCCGCAGCCATCCTGTGGGCAGTTGCGGAGAAGTCCTCCATTCCAGGTAGACCCAAAACAGCTTGCTAGAGACACACACACCCCACAGGGGCCAGGGGAGGACTTTCTCACTCCAGGCACCCAAGCTGGGTGGGCCTAAACTGTTTGCTAAAGCCACATGCACCCCGCAGGTGGTGGTGGAGGGGTCTACCACTCTGGGGGGGCCCAGAACTGTTTGCTAGAGCCACATATGTCCCATGGATGGAGGTGGGGGAGTTCCCCTCTCCAGGCTCCTGAGCTAGGAGGGCACAGATCGACTTGCTAGTGCTGTATGCATCGAACGTGCTATGGTCAAGGAGTCCTCCACTCCCCCCAGCTACCCTGGTGAGGCTGAACTAGGACTGATCTGGTTGCTTGCATACCCTGCACTACCACTGCCATTCCCCCACACCCTGGCTGCTCCGGGGTGCTGAACTACGACTGATCTAGCTACTATAGTTCCCCTGTTCCACCAGTTGCCCCAGAGGGGCTGAACTAGGACTGATCTGGCTGCTGCCGGTTCTCCTGCCCCCAGTCTCCCCGGCAGGCTGAACGAAGCAACTGCTACTGTTCCAGTGCACCAAGTTTCCCCAGCACCCAAGAACTGGGAGAAGACAACAGACACACTCTGCCTGTCTTTCTGGGCAACCAGAAGAAGCCACCAACTGAACAGTTCTGATAAGGCCTCCAAACAAGGTAAACTCAGCATGGGGCGGAATCAGTGGAAAAGCTCTCAAAACTTGAATAACCAGAGTTGATTAACTCTTCCAAGGGAAAATGGGACAGACACAATTGAAGATCCCATCCACAAGCAAATGGCTGGGATGTCAGAAATTGAGCTCTGAATGTGGATAGCAAATAAGATTAACAGAATGGAAGAAAAGAAGGAATTAGGAGTTCAAGAAATTATTCAAAATATTTCTCAAGAAATTATTCAAAAGATATCTCAAGAAATTATTCAAAAGATGACTCAAGAACTCAAAGATTTTAAAGATAAAATGATAAAAGATTTTGAAACACTGAGACAAGAGGTGGCAGCCCTCAAGGATCTGAAAGACACAGTGGAATCCCTTCATAACAGAGTACAACAGGCAGAAGAAAGGATTTCTGACTCTGAAGACAAAGCTTTTGAAGAAACCCAGGAGTGCAAAGATCAAAAGAAATGGAGAGCAAAAAC
>CAUYQV010007696.1:0-17959 GCA_963574575.1 Galagoides demidoff
GGTGCCTGTGGTCCCAGCTACTTGGGAGGCGGAGGCAGGAGACTCGCTTGAGCCCAGGAGTTGGAGGTTGCTATGAGCTGTGATGCCATGGCACTCTACCCAGGGGGACAGCTTGAGGCTCCGTCTCAAAAAAAATAAAAATAAAAATAAAATTAAAAAAAAAGAAAATATCCATAGAACAGGATAGAAAACCCAAAATAGGCCCACAAAAATAAAGTAAAATCAATTTCGACAAAAGTCTAAAGGCAGTTCAGTGGAGAAAGAACAAATGTTTCAATAATAGTGCCATACCCACCGAACATCATATGTGCAAAAAAAACCCCCCAAACCTACATCTTATACCTTATTTAAAAACTAACCAAAATGAATAATAAATATATATGTAAAACATTAAATTATAAAACTCTTAGGAGAGGGTGGTGCCCTTAGCTCAGCTGGCAGAGCACCAGCCACATACACCAAGGGTGGCAAGTTCAAACCCAACCAAGGCCAGCTAAAACAACTGCAACAAAAAAATAGGCAGGCACTGGGCGGGCACCTGTACTCCCAGCTACTTGGGAGACTGAGGCAAGAGAATCACTTAAGTCCAAGAGTATGAGGTTGCTGTGAACTGTGATGCCATGGTACTCTACCGAGGGTGACGTAGTGAGTCTCTGTCTCAAAATAAAACCCAAAAACTCTCAAGAGAAAAAAATCTTGTTTTTTTTTTTTTTTTTTTTTTGAGACAGAGCCTCAAGCTGTTGCCCTGGGTACAGTGCCCTGACATCACAGCTCACAGCAACCTCCAACTCCTGGGCTCAAACGATTCTCCTGCCTCCACCTTCCAAGTAGCTGGGACTACAGGCGCCTGCCACTACCTGGCGATGTGTTTTTGGTTGCAGTCATCATTGCTGTTTGGCAGGCCTAGACTGGATTCAAACCCGCCAATTCAGATGTATGTGGCTGGTGCCTTAGCCGCTTGAGCCACAGGAGCCAAGCTGAGAAAAATCTTCAAGACCTTGAGTTAGGCAAAGTGTTCTTAGATTTGACACCAAACTTTTCCAAAGAAGAAAAAAATGAATACATCGAACTTAATCAAAATGCATTGCTAAGAACAATAGAAGATAAGCCATGGATTGGGAAAGAATGTTTGCAAAGCACATTTCAGATAAAAGACATGACAAACTCTTAAGAATAAATTAAAATCAAAAGAGAAAAACAAAGAAGATACATGGATAGCAAACAAACTCATGAACAGATACTCAATACCATTAGCTACTAAGGAAATGTAAAGTAAAACCATAATGACATACCACTATACAAGGTCTGACAATTAAGTGTGGGAAGCAATCTAGAAAAAGTGCTACGTGACTCATTGCTGAATGTTACTGTGTTTGCCTTCCACATACTCCCCTATGCAACAACGCCAGCACCTAGTCTGCCCTTCAGTGCAATTTTGGAACTCTTTTTCTGGAATGGCCATCAGAACTATTGTCATATTACCTTTGATGTCCTTCATGTCATCACAATTTCTTCCTTTCTATACTTCCTTTACCTTCGGCTAAAAAAAAAAAAAGTCACTACAGGCAAGGTCAGGTGAGTGGGGGTGGGGAGTGTGTTTCAATATAGTTATTTTTTTACTGGCAAAAAGCTCCTATATAGACAGTGCTGTGTGAGCTTGTGCATTGTGATGCAAGAGCCATGAGTTGTTACCAAAATGTTCGGGTCATTTTTGTCTTTTTCATGCAGCCTTTTCAGCACTTTCAGATAGTAGATTTGGTCAATTGTTTGTCCAGTTAGTAAAAATTATTAGTGAGTAATCTCTTTGATATCTAAAAAGGTTATCAACATCATTTTGGCTCTTATTTTAGACTAATGGGATTTTTTTGTTCACGGAGAATTGACTACCTTCCATGGTGCATGTTGATGCTTTGTTTCAGAGTTATACTCTACACTTAGTTTTATCACCAGTGATAACATGGCCCCAGACATTGTCTTGCCTCTCCAATAGGTCTTGGCAAACTTCAGCTCTCCTTTGCTTTTGTTCATTGGTGAGCTCCTTCAGGATAATTTTTGCACACATCTTTCTCATGCCAAGATTTTCAGTTAAGATTTTCCTAACTGTTTCTCTATATTTATATTTACTTCATCTACTATACTTCTCACAATTAGCCAAAGCTCAATTGAGAAATGCTCAATTGGACAAATTTTTGCAATGTCGTATCAGTTCAGCTCCTTATTGACCATCCTGACTTCTTTTCATCAATGACACTTTCTCTCCCCTTAGAAAAATGTACATTTGTACACTGACATTTTCCCATTTTCTTTTCTTTTCTTTTCTTTTCTTTTCTTTTTTTTTGTGAGACAGAGCCTCAAGCTGTCCCCCTGGGTAGAGTGCTGTGACATCACAGGTCTCAACAACCTCCAACTCCTGGGCTCAAGAGAGTCTCCTGCCTCCGCCTCCCAAGTAGCAGGGACTACAGGCGCCTGCCACAACACCCGGCTATTTTTTGATTGCAGCCGTCATTGTTGTTTGGCAGGCCTGGGCTGGATTCAAACCCACCAGCTCAGGTGTATGTGGCTGGCACCTTAGCCACTTGAGCCACAGGCGCCGAGCCCATTTTCCCATTTTCTTCATAGCATTATCCTCATAAACTTGGACTAATGTGTCCCTGATTTCATTTTCACTCTTACCAAGTTCAACAAGAAATTTAATATTTGTTCATTGCTCTAATCCGAGTTCCAACATTCTCATGATGGCACTTAAAAACATGCAACAATAATATTGAACAGCATTCAGCAAGACGCTGCTACATATTGACATGAACACAACTGTGAGACACTGATATACCAAAGTTATGAAACCTTACTGAATTGTTCATACAGTGATACCAATGTGAGCCACACAGTGGCAAGTTCACGAACTTAATTGTCAGAACCTGTGTGCCCATTAGGGTAGCAGAATTAAAACAAACAACAAAAAAAACTGAACAATACCAAGTATTATTTATTTATTTACTTATTTTGTTTATTTTTTTTTTTTTAGAGACAGAGTCTAACTTTGTCACCCTTGGTAGAGTGCTATGGTGTCACAGCTCACAGCAACCTCTAGCTCTTGGGTTTAGGAGGTTCTTTTGCCTCAGCCTCCTGAGTAGCTGGGACTACAGGCACCTGCCACAATGCCCAGCTATTTTTTGTTGCAATTTAGTTGGGGCTGGGTTCAAACCCACCACCCTCCATATATGGGGCCAGCACCCTACTCACTGAGCCACAGGTGCCACCCTAATACCAAGTCTTAATGAAGGTGAGGAACAACTGCAGCTCTCCCGCATACCTTGTTGATGGAGATGCAAAATGGTACAATCACTCTGGAAAATAGTTAAGCAATTTGTTAAAAAGTTAACCATATATTTAACAATACAACCCAGCAATCATACTCCTAGGTATTTACTAAAGAAAAATGAAACTTACATTTACATGATAATCTATTCATAAATGTTTATGGCATTATCCATAACCCCAGTGTCTCTTAGTGGGTAAAGGGCAAATCAAACTTGTATAGTCATGCAATGGACTACTACTCAGCAATGAAAAGGAACCAACTATTGATAACACAATAACTTGGGTGAATTTCAAAGGCATTGTGACTAATAAGAGTTACACATAAAAAGCTACCGATTCCATTTACATGACATTTTGGAAAAATATCAGATAAGTGGTTGCCAGGAGTTAAGACTGAAATGAGGGTTGGCTACAAAGGGGCAGCCTAAGAGATATGTCCTTTGGGATGCTGGAATTGTTCTGAATCCTTTATGTGGTGGTGGTTTCAAGAATCAATGCACATGTTAAAAATTCATGGAAGTGTTCATGAGAAAAGTTAAGTATTGTGTATAAATTAAAACCTTAAGATATCTATCTAAATGCACATTTCAAATTTCTAGAAGTAATTTTGTATTACAAAACTTTTACCAAGGTGTTAGAATTTTTTTTAAGTAAGGAAAAAAATATCATTTTAGAATGCTTAATTGTACATGATTTATTGATGAATAGAATCTGTAAGATTTACAAAATTTTTTCTGTGGGCATTTGATGTCTAAAATTGTAGTTGTCACATATCTCCACTATAATTAGATGAGGAACAACGTTTTATATTGTTTAAAAAGATGGAGTAGGGAAGAAATGTCAAAGTGTTTCTGTCTGGCCTAAATGATAGGTCAAGCTACACAGAAATCTCTCTGGTTTTGAAAACTGGCTTTTGGGCCTAGATTGTCCAATTATCTTGGCCATCAGTCTGGGCCATCCACAATGATGCTTTCTAGGCTTAAGGCCAAGATCTATAGGCCAGTAAAACCTTCACTGACGTCAGGAGGCCGAAATTGGAGAGGAGGAGAGGGAGGGATCCTCCCAGCATTTGGGGCTGCTTTAAAAGAAATATCTGAGACATACTGTTCAAGATAAGAATTTTTACCTTTCCAAATGAGTTCACTGTGATACAGCACACAAGAGTTCAAAAATCCCAGTGTCTACTTAAAAAGGAGCCCAACCTTAAGGAACTGGAAGGCTTCTGTTCTGTCTTCTTTCTAATAGTGTATATTCTCTCTAAGATAGCCCACAGTGATATCCATCTCAAATCATGGAACCGTAAGGTGAAAAGTCCCCATCCGTGCTAGCCCCTTACAGGCAAGCCTATTATGTCCAAGATAGTGTTCATTCCACTTTTCTCAAAGAGGAGACCATATACCTTATGAGTGTGTAACACTTGTATCCTCATAAATCCTTCAGCAACCAGCTGGAGGTGATTTGCCAATCTTTTTCTCTGTCACAGTTCATTGGGTGATTTATAATCTGCACAAAGTGCCAACTTCTTGGAATAGCCCAGATGGACTGATATAAAGGCTCTACAAAACCACCTACACTCTGAAATTTCTCTTTCAGTTTTCAAATGCGCCCCAAATACCTGTGATGTTTACACTTTGGATGAAGTGATACAGTCAAATGTAGGGACCCACCCAAATAGAATCAACCTGCCCAAATTGGATGTCCCACCTAGGAAAGGTGAATGGCCCAACCCCTACTCTTCCAACAGATGTCCCACCCAGGAAAGGGAATGTGCCAACTCCCACCCTGCCAACCTTTAAAACCCCCTATCCACTTTAACCTACATGCTGACTTCCTTCTTGAGCTCAGCTCACTCACACTCGGGGGAAATGAAGGCCGATATTGCCTTCACAGAACCTGGACTCTGTTTCCTTTCATTCATTTTCAAAATAATCTTTTATTTTCAGTCTTTGACCTGTCATTTTGGTGCTGTGACTTGGATGGGGAAGAACTCCCCCTTGGGAGGCCAAAATACACCCTGTCAGACCCAACTAAACAGACCCTTATTCCAACAAGACAAAGGGAAACAGGGGAACCCTTCTGACCCCCACACAAAATTCATCCATTTATTGGTGAGGTGAGCATTTATCTAGAACCCCTTTCTAAACCTTTTTAACTTCTCTTTCTGTTTCCCCACTTCAATTCCTCTTTCCCTCTTCCTCCATGTCTGGGGCTCTTAAGCAGTCACATACAGCCCCTCTCTGTATTTTGAAAATTCCAGTGGTCCATGCCTAACCCCTGTGAGCCAGGCTCACCTGTCTAATGCCTCATGTTTGGGTACACCCTCCTATGGGCCTGGGCCACTCTTCCAGCTCCTTAACCCCAGCCTCACTTTTTCCAGCTGATTTCACATGCAGGGGCCTAGTACCTCCCTGATCCCAGCCTTAACCCCAGCGAGCCAGGCTTGTCTGTCCAGTGCCTTGTGTGTAGGGATGCCCTCCTATGAGCCTGGGCCTCTGTTCTGGCTGGTTAATCCCAGCCTTGCTTTGTTTGGCTGGTTTCATATGCAGAAGCCTAGTACCTCCCTGATCCCAGCCCTGGCCACCTACGGGCTTACCCCATGAGCCAATCCAGTACCTCATGTGTGAGAATGCCCTCCTGCCAGCCTGGGCCACATTTTTCTGGCTGGTTCAAGGTGACACATGGAGGCCGGGCCTTTCGGACCCCAGCCTCAGCCACTTCCTTCCTTCTTCTTACAGGCTTTCTGTACATTTTTGCTTTAATCTTGTTTATTTTTTTACCTCCAATTTCTGATTTGGGGACCGCTCAGTCACAAATTCCCCCTTCTTCACATTCAAGCTGCCTATTAACTCACTTCAAGCCTCTAAAGCTCTATCCTAACCTTAAACCTAAATGCCTGATCTTTTTCTGTAATACTACTTGGCCTACATACAGACTAGACAATGGCCTGAAAATGGCACATTTGACCTCTCAGTGCTTACTGATCTCAACAATTACCATCAGAGATTAGGCAAATGGTCAGAGATCTCTACATCCAGGCCTTTCTCCTCCTCCAAAACATCCCTTCTCTGTGTTTGTCTTGTGAACCCTCTCAGATCTTCCTTGCACAGGTCAGACCAGCTCCCCCCCCCCATCCTTGTGAACCCTGTCAGATTTTTCTTGTGCAGTCAAACCAGCTCCCCCCATTCATCCAAATCTCCATTGCCTTCTTTCCACCCAGCAGACAATCCCACCCTGCACCTCCACAGCCCCTCCTCCCTCAACCTCATTCCTACCCACAGATTTCCCACCAGCAAAATTCCACCCCATCCTCCTCTCTCTCCACCAACCTCCACTGTACGTGGTAGGAAAAAAAAATGGTGGAACTGGGAGAGAAAAGAAACACGACAGACTCCAAAAATTCCCCCAGGGTCCTCAGATCCCCACCCCCCACCCCCCAGTGAGATCTCATTGAGCTGGGCCTTCAAGGTATAGCAGTGCCTCTCAGAGCTCGTTATCAGCTTCCTCCATTAGACAAAACCTGGCTACTTCTTGAAACTCCAAGGAGCATTCCAAAAAACCAGACTCTCCCCTAGGACCATATTTTAAGGCAGGAATATCAGGTTTGGGGCAAAGCAGTGCCAAATCCAAACCCTCCCCAAACCATGTCCAGTCTGGTCCTCACTGGAAGTCTGACTGCCTATGTCTTTCTGAAGATCTGGTTTCATAGTCACACCAAGGACCTAGCAAATTTCTTGACCTTTTAAGCCTAGGTGTGAAAGACTGACAATCCCTGGAAAATCAGAATACCCCCTGGATGCTGTCCTGGAAAAGTAAACTCTGGATGTTTGTGCTAGAGGAAGGTAAGCCGATTTCATTTCTAATAAACATAGGAACAACTTTTTCCATGCTGCCACCCTATGAAGGCCCTCTAAAACAGAGATCTCAGTGGTGGAAATTAATGGCTAATTTACTGTGACCTCAGGCAACTCAATCCTTGTGGTGCTAGAATCATGGCTTCCTTGGTTAAGGCCACTAATTATAATTTTTTTCATTCTCAGTTTTGGACCAGTAATCCTCCATCTCATCTCTCAATTCATTGATCAGGCAGTGACCTGAAAAACAGCTGCTCATATCCTCACCCTACATGGATAACTGCCAGTTCAAACAGAAGACCCAAGAATGTTCCTGTAAACATCACTCCCTTCCCCCCCTCGCCCTTCTCCCTCCCCGTTTTGCTTTTCCTTACAGGGAACCCACACCACCTTTCATCCCACAGGAAGCAGTCAAAGAGATACCACACTCATCATTCCACCTGTAGATTAAAAAGACAGGGATGATAGAGTCAAATGTAGGGACCCACCCAAACTGGATGTTCCACCCAGGAAAGGGAGTATGCCAACCCCAACCCTTCTAACCTTTAAAATCCCCCATCCACTTTAACCTGTGTGCTGACCTCCTTCTTGAGGTCAGCTCACCTGCACCTGGGTGGAAATAAAGGCTGATGTTGCCCATACAGAACCTTATCTCTGTTTCCTTTTGTTTGTGTTTCAGAAAAATCTTTTATTTTCAGTCTTTGACCTCTCACCAAGGTATTAAAATGCAAATGCTACCTACTGAAGTGGGGTAACCCATTAAGCCATTGCCTTTCAAGTGGTTGGCTCATCCATGCTGGAGGAGAGTCCTGGGGAAATAGGACTGAGAAGTTCTGTCATCAGAAAATAGAGCAGCTACACTTTAGGGGTTCTGCTAAGGAGGCTGCGTCAGTGTCCTCGGTTCCTGAGAGAGGGGAGGCAGCTCAGGGCAGGGGAGGGCACATACCACATGTCACTGTTCTCAGCACTACTATCAAAGACAGCCCTCCTCTCCCGCAGCATCTGAAGGGTGCCTATTGGCAGGACTTTCCTTGAGTTATTGTACAGAGCAAGCTAACAAAATCAGTAAATCAGTATGGTTCCCGCTTCCTGGAAACTAACAAATCAGTACAGACCACGCTGTGCCAGATTGAAATATTAGAAACAGACACAAATTAATAAAATAGGAGTTTATGTTTTTACATTAATGAAAAGCAAATGGCTTGATGTATTTGGTGGAGGGATATATGAGACAGGAATTGTGGTGGAATTCATCACCCCTTATCTAAATAATAATAAGAATTTCTTTGTGGGTCAGTAGCTCAGACATTGTTTTAAGAATGTGGAAGAAGAGTGCTTTCACTAACATAGCTGGGAGAGGGCATTGCAGCATAGACATGGCTTTGGGAAAAGGATAGAACAAAGAGAGAATGTGAAAAGGTAAGGGGCTTGAATATAGGTGCCAGGTGCATTCAGGCAGGGTGAAGGTATGAAGGACAAAAGAATGTGGCCCAGTTTGAAGAACATGCTGTGATGTTCACTTGGTTTGGAGTGCCCATTTCAGATTACCCATTCCTAAAAGATAATGACCTTTTATCACAACTCCCTCTGCTAGTCACAGTTCTGCTTGGGCCTAGAATTACAAGTGTCTTGGGCTAAGTGAATGAACATTGCAATAAATAGTAGGAAAATTCAACTGGTTCATGTCCAGCAACACCCAAAACTCATAACACACCTAGTCAGCCATCAATAGCATCCCTTCTACCCTACCCGCACCCCAATCCTGGGAGAACATGGCCTGGACCCTCTCTCTCCCTCAGACACATGATTTGTCTTTTCTTTTCACATTACCTTTGACAACCATTTAAAGAAATCATTTTATTCTGGAAATTTTCTAAAAGTAGAGAGACCAGACAATGGACCTATATGTACCAATGCCAGCTTCAAAAAAAAATACTGTCATTTATAATCCCCCCCCAACACACACATTAGATTATTTCAAAGTCAACCTCAGACATTAGGGCTGAGGCTCAAGGTTTTGGGATGGAGCCATCCTAGAAAGCTGACAACTGCTATTCTAGCCTACAAGCCCCCTGACTTTGTTCATTCTCCTTGTCTTAATAGAAAAAAGTCAAATCTAGATGTGCTTAGTAGATGCTCCTGGTCTTTCATTTATTAGCTGCCTGGTCTCAGGCAAGTCTTGAGTCAAGACTTAGAGTGACAATTTCATTATTAATAAAATATGGTAATAGCATGAAGTTTAGGGGACAGGGGTGATCACTGAGGACAGTATTTTTCAAACAACCATTTCACAATGGGTACTCACAATTGTCCCTCTGACTTTGATTCTGAACTTGAGATATATATATAGTGATATAGGTAGATAGAAAGTAAAAGGAGAGGCAGTAAGTTGCTCATGGCAGAGGACAAGCTGAGTTTGATTGCTAAGTCAACAAATCAGACATGTCACCAAGTTCTGAATCAAAGTCAGAGCGACAATTCTGAGTACCTGTTGTGAAATGGTTGTTTGAAAAATATATACAGATGTATATAAAATAAATATATACATATATATAATAAATAAATGTTTATTTATTTATTTTGAGACAGAGTCTCACTCTGCTGTCCAGGCTAGCGTGTCCTGGCATCAGCCTAGCTCACAGCAATCTCAAATTCCTGGATTCAAGTAATACTCCTGCCTTAGCCTTCTGAGTAACTGGAACTGCAGAGGCACACCACCACACTGAGCTAATTTTTCTATTTTTAATAGATACTGGATCTGGCTCTTGCTCAGGCTGGTCTTGAACTCCTGAGCTCAAGCCATTTACCAGCCTCTGCCTCCCAGAGTGCTAGGATTACAGATATGAGCCACCATGCCTGGCTCACTATACCACTATTTTGAAGTAAATTTCTTGTAAACAGCAAATAGTTAACTCATGATCTTTTATCCACTCTACTAATCTCTGCTGTACTTAGATCACTTACATTTAATGCAATTATTGATATGTTAGAGCTTTCGTCTGACAGTTTTATTACTGTTTTCTGTTTGTTACCTCCGTTTCTTGTTTTTCTTTTTCCATTCTCTCATTCTCTAGTGAGTAACTTAAATAATTTTCTAGAATTCTTTTTTATTTATCTGAAATATTCTAAGTATATCTCTTTGGATAGCCTTCCTAATGGTTTCTATAGGTATTAAAACACGCGTATGTAACTTATCACAGTCTTCTAGTGTCAATATTTTACCACTTCAAGTGTAAGATAGAAAATGTAGTCATTCCTCTCTCCCTTATAATTTAACTGCCTTAAATAATTCCTTTATCTACATTGAGTATCACATCAAATGATGTTGTAACTTTTTCCTTCAACCATCAAACAATTTTAAAAAGTAAAGAGTATAGCCTATTTCATTTAACTCTCTATTTTTACCCAATTTATTATATATTTTTCTTTTTTCTGTTTTTTTTTCTTTTTGAGATAGAGATCTCACTTGCCACCCTCAGTAGAGTGCTGTGACATAATAGCTCACAGCAACCTCAAACTCTTGGGCTCAAGTGATTCTCTTGCCTCAGCCTCTGATATTATATTTTTTTCTTCCTCATGTTTCAAGTTTCCTTCTGTCATTTTCTTTCTATTTAAAGAAATTCCTTTATTCATTCTTCTAGAGTAGGTCTGCTGGTAACAAATTTTCCTGGCTTTCCTTTATCCAAGAAAACTCTTATTTTCTCTTCATTCCTAAAAGACATTTTTGTTGGCTATAGAGTTCTGGGTTGACAGTATTTTTCTTTCAGCATTTGAAAAAGGTACTACTTCCCTCTGAACTCCATGATTTCTGATGAGATAACCATCATCTTTAGAACTGTTATTCTCCTACATGTAACATGTTATTTGTTTCTAAGTGTTTTTTCTATGTCCTTAGTTTTTAGGAGTTTGATTATAATGTGTCTGACATGGAGTTCTTAAATTATCCTGTTTGGAGTTCACTTACCTTCTTGAATCTGTAGATTTCTGTTTTTTGCCAAATTTAGAGAAATTTTGCATTATTTCTTCAAACATTTTTTTCAACCCCACTCTCTTTGTCCTCTTTTCTTGGAACTTTGATGATATAAATATTAGATCTTTTGTTATTGTCTCACAGGTTCCTAAGGCTTTGTTCATTTTTTTCAGTCTATTTTCTGTCTGTTGCCCAAACTGGGTAAGTTCTGTTCTTCTGATTTCAAGTTCACAAGTTCTTCCTCTATTATCTCTTCTTTGCTGTGAAGCACATTCAGTGAGTTTTAAATTCCAATCATTATATTTTGTCAGTTCTGTAATTTCTATTTAGTTCTTTTTATATCTTCCCTTTTTTTGCTGAAATTTTCTATTTTATAATGTGCTTCAAGAGTGTTCCTAAATGCTTATTAGAGCATTTTTTATGGTGGCTGCTTCAAAATTCTTACCAGAAAATCCCATCTGAATCATCTCAGTGTTAGTATCTATTGATTTTTTTCAAATTGTGATTTTTTGCTGATCCTCAATATAGTGATTTTTTAAAATACCCTGGATATTTGGGTATTATATTACGAGACTCTGGGTCCTATTTAAATCTTCCTTTTAGCAGGCTTAGCACACAAGTCCAATCTGCTTCCTTTGTGTACTACCTTGCAGACAATTTGAAAACTCTCATATAGTATTTAATCTCAAGTTTTTTGTCATGTTAATTTTTATCAATTTCATGTGTGGTTCACTTGAGGGGGGGGGTGTCTACCCAGAACTTTATATATAGGTTTTAAAAGTCCATTTCTCTAATGTTGTCAACTCTGAAATTCTTTCTGGTTGGGAAGAGAGGAATACTGCTACTTCTGAGTAGACAATAGAGGTCCAGGCTCCCAAGTCAGGCTCATTGACATCACACTGGCTGGGCAAGAGGGTGGCTATGGGGATCTGGGATTGGATGGGTACTGTCAAAATGGTTTCTGTTTTGGTAGGAGCCCCTTTCCCAGTTTTTTGGCTAGAGAGGGTAGGCTTTTCTTGGGACTTAAAAAATATATATTAATTGGTGTTTCTAGGTTTCAGACTTCTCCAGAACCCAAGGAAATCACCACCTGTCATGTTATAACCAGGATTTTTAGTCCTGAGTCAAATGAGGGTAAATGAGAGTACTCCATTTTGTCTGGCTCGTTACCTTTAGTGGCCTCTCTGGGGCAAGGTTATGCTGGTCACAATTTAAGAAGGACTCAGCCCTGTTTTGCCTTTGCCTTGGACTTGGTAGTTTTCTCTGCCTTGTCTGGGGACAGACAGCATCTTCCCAACTTGGGAGTTTTCCTCTTGAAGGTTCAAAGTTCCTGGAAGTCTTGGAACAATCATAGAATACTTTCTGAATTCTGCCACTGTAGCTGAAAAAGTCTCTGCCAGCAAGTGCATCTTGGATTGCTTATCTGCACACTGCCTGCCTGCCTGCCTAGTTCACGCCGTGCTGGGGAGGTGGGAGGTAAGGCATTGGATCAAAAACAGTGTCCTCTTTGCAACACTCAGTACCCTGAACTTCACATGTGCCACAGAGCTGTTTTACCATTCTTCCCTCACTATCTGGAGACCACAAAAGTCAAAAATTAGGAAAGGAAAATTAATCCTAGAGGTGCTATTTCAATCTTATGAGCAGTTGGTAAAACAAACTTCCCCAAATCATTATAAATGCAGGTGCCTGCAGTTTTTCCTCAGTCTGTACCTTTGTCCCAGAGCAGAAAAATCACACCTAGGTAATAAAGTATTTGTTTTAAAAAGGAAAGATCACTTAAGACTCCAATAATTATTTGTTCTCACAGAGGAAACTATTGCTGGAGGTAATCTTTTATCACCTCATCTTTCTTTTTCTCAGTTGTTGCATTTAGAAGTTCATTCCCCAAAAGTTTCATATCAGACTTCCAAAAATCTGCTGAATCCTATAATTCACAGAGCTCTGATTTGTTTACCTCCAGGCTGATTTATGAGGGAACTGCTTAGAGCTTTCCAACTGATACGTCTCTTCCAACAACAGGATTCCAAAAGTGGGCTCTCCAGGATCATCCTCAGCTGCCCTTCTCTTTGGTTGTGGAAATTCATTTTCTTTTACTCTGTTCATTCCCCAGGAATTCTCAAGGGTAACCATCAAGGATCAGTGGTTATTCTGGAGGTTGTTGCTTATGGCTTAGATTGTATGGATAGCACGGGATCTTGTATCCTTTAAAAACTTAAAAAAAAAAAAAGTTAGGTCATTACAAGTAGATGACAGTAGAAGCAGAAAATATATCCTTTTTTGGTGATGAATAAAATTCAGATAGAAATATTTTTTTAATTACTATTAAAATCTGCAATAGTTTCATAATAGTTTCTAACCATTCTTCTGTGCATCTCTAGAATTTTCTTCTTATATGAAAGTAAGGGGGGATTTCCCAATTGCTTCTTACTTAATTTTGTCTACTTACTTGTTTTATGTAAAGGTCAAATTCAAAGAAGAGAAGAGAATTGATTAATAGCAAATCAAGTCAAGTCACTGATTGTTGCGAGCCTTCCCACCCCATTCCTCATTTTTAGGGCATAAGTGGTTCCCAAACTTTTCCTTTTGGGCAAAACCTCTTATAAACAACCTTGAATTCCTTTTATAATTAATGTATAACTGCAGGGTTGCCATCAACAGAAATATGAATTCCAACACCAGGCTGGATAATTTACCTTTGCAGTATTTAAGGCATGTAATCAGGTAGCCTTAAACTGGGCAAGCAGATGCTAGGAAATGTCCTGATTTATGTCTGTGGTCTTTGGGGATTGTCTCCAGCTTCCATATGGGCAAGACAAGGGGTCTCCTTACTGCCTGTGAGTGGGTCATGGAAGGCTCCCTCTTCCACACTGGGGGAACGGATATGTGCACACTTGTGTGTATACATAAGAGCTGTGAGACCCAGGGTTGAACAGGGAGTGCCCAGTGATGATGTCAAAGGTAAGTCACTAAACAGGCCCAGATGTTCTATGCATAGCAGGATAGGCACGTGTCTGCAGGCTTTACAGGTGGACATGTGGTAAAAGGCCCCTGAACAGCCTTGGCATTGTAATGCAGAGGTGGGTGAGGAGGAAAGACAACTACTTGTGAAAAGTCAGACAAAGATCAGAGGTCCATGTCATGGCTCAAAGCCACTATAGAATCACAGAATGAGGAAAATTGACACATTGATTCTATAGATCAGGACCTGCCACTGGAGCCCAGGAGTGGGAGAGCAGGTTTTTCCTCTAGAAGAGGGGGTGTGCTTATAGGAAGGACGGGACACAGCAGAGACAGGTCCCAGCAAGGGACTTTGAGTCCAGAAAATGCCTGCCCTTGTGCCTTGATCACAGGCATTCTTGGGGAACACATACCCATCTGTAGCACATGTAGCCAAGTGGCTCCCCCAGACTTGAAAGAGACATTGGCTATTGCCTGCAGCCAACTAAGCACACTCCTGGCCTCTGGCCCCACCTTCCCCTTCCCTGTCCCATTCCTATGCCAGCCTATCTGTGGTCAGCTGCAGGCCCTAGGACAGCTAGGTTTCTCTGCTTTTACCTCTCTGCAGTCACCATCTGAATTTTTCCACTCCCGACTATCCTGGACACCCCCATCTCCCTCACCTCCCTCTGGTATAGGTCCCCTCTGGCAGCCCATACCCCCTGGTTTCTGTAATGGCTTCAGAGAAGCAGTGAAATAGGGCATATCACTCCATAGCCCACAGCCAAGGCCTCCCTGTTTGGCAGTATGGCAGAGGGCAAGGAGAAGAGGAATATGGGGCCCTCTCCTCTGTGGGCAATGTGACCTTCCCAACAAATGCTCAGTGTTGGCCATGCTCCAGACTGGTTCAGACATGGCTCCATCCACAGGGGCTTATCTGAGACCCAGGGTGCTTCAGATGAGGAGAAGGAGCAGAGCCTATGGATGCAGAGCCAAAAGTGCTTAGAGGCCAAGAAGGAGAACAAGGAAAACAGCCCAAGTGCCACCATCCTGAGGCATACAGAGAAGCCCTGAGCCTAATGGGATCAGGTGTCAGAGGGGTCTCACATGTAATGAGCTGCCCCATGGATGTGGGAATGTCACGATGGTGGATTCCTCAAGAAGTGACTGGTGGGGAGCGAGAAATGAGGGCATCAGGAACTGCTACCCCCACTGGGGTGCCAGCCCCATAGGGTACAGAGCCAAATGCTCACAAGGAATCCATCCATCCAGCCCAGCTTCTTCTCCAGGGGTGGCACCAATCCTTGGAAGCTCAGAACACCAGTACAAAATTCCCAGGCAGTTTTAACACTTCTGGAATAGTCCCTAACAAAGCTGATGGTCCTCAACAAATCTGGCATTTTAAAGTTTTCTCATTGATCCCAGATTCTCAGGATATAACTCAGTAAATGAACAGATCATAGACTCAACCTGGCTATTCTAAAACGTAGAAGATGTGAGGTTTTTTACACTTTAAAAAAAACCCATCAGAATTCCTTTAGCTCTTTCACAACATACCGATTTGACTGAATCTTATTTCAAATGTCCACATCAAGCAACTGGCTTTGATGCTCTTTCCCTGTGCTCTGCCCTCTGCCCTCTCCTCCTTTCTTCTCTCTTTCACCTTTCCCCATCACTCTTCCCACTCGTCCCAATCTTTACAGATTTACATGGGTAAAGTCACCCAAAGAATATTCACACAACAGAATTCTAGAATTTTTCAGTGAGAATCCCTAGATTGCCATTGCTAAAGGCTGAAGAAATTAGTGTATGAATCAGAATTGCAGGGCAAATAAATATGCTTTGTCTCACCTAAACACATTTTAGAGACTACCGTACAAGCCACCATGCAAAGTCAGATTTTAGCATGGTTTTAAAAGATATTATCACACTAATGACCACTTATGGTACATAAAAGGTAGTGTGTGGCATTTGAAACAGGGGCAAGAAAAAACATGAAATTGAGAGAGTCTCTGATGATGGTTGTTTGATGATGGAATTTGCAAGGTAAAAATATCAAAGCCAAAAACTTGAAAAGCACAATGTTCCACATGGAAGATTTTAAGCAGCAAAAGAATGTTCATTACTATAATCAAGAGGGTAAGGAAAATAGACTATCATGAAGTCTCAGTGCTTATAGAACAAATGATCAGAACTGTGAGAAAGAGTGAGTGATAACTTCTAATTAATGATGATAAAGTGTATCTCAGCCAAGCAGTGAGCACCAAATGTAACAAGTAACATTTCCTTCAACATGTGCCTGGATGATCTGATGAGGAAAATTTCATTTCCCATTTCTCAGGGAGCCACTAGGATGTGTTCCACAAATAGGAGGGAGGAGGCCAGGAAAGAGGAAGAGGTGGGTTGGAAATTATAGCCCATGTAGGAAAAGGTAAAGGTAATTTGTAGGAGTGTGGATCCCTGACTCCAAGGTGCTATTGGAGACCCTTGAATATCTCTTTGCTAGGCAGGGTTTCTACTGCCTGAGACAATTTGGTTGGAACCCATGTCTGGGGCTGTCCACTCAGGGACATTCTGAGGTTGACCTCTAAAGTTCTGTAGTGGAAAAGAACTAAAGGATGGGGGCTGGGTACCTCAACTGTATCTCTTCATAGATGACATTTAAATCTAATACTGTGGTTTCCTAGGACAGGGTAGAGGTTGGCTGATATCAAAACAGAGCTAGCTTGTGCTATCTCACCAAGTAGGCCCTCAGAGTCTCTGACCAAAACTCCAAAAGGGGGCTTTGTAAGGTTGTAGGAGATAAGCCACAATTTCAAAGCCTAGAGCTTTGGTAAGGGGCTATCTCTACTGCCTGGGAACCCCAGTTCAATCTTACCCTACCAGTTCTAAGAACCAAACAGTGGAAAATAAACATGGTGTGTACCCAACAGAAGAACTCTGGCAACAGGAATAACCAGAGTAGATCAACCCACCCACCCCCCCAAGAAATGACAAAAGAGATACAACCGAAGATGCCATGCATAGATAAATGGCAGCAATGTCAGAAACTGAATTCAGATTATGGATTGCAAATAAGACAAATAGAATGGAAGAAAAGATAGAAACTGAATTCCAAAGAGTAGTTCTAAAGTTGTCTCAAGAAATTAATGAATTCAAAGCCCAAGTCACCAAAGATATGGACATAATGAGAAAAGAGATAGCAGAGCGCAAGGAAACAAAAAAGTTAGTTGCGAAGCTCCAAAATATAGTAGAATCACTCAGTAATAGAGTTGACCAGGCAGAAGAAAGGATCTCTGAAACTGAAAACAAAGCTTATGAATGTTCCCAAACACTCAAAGAGGCAGGCAAATGGAGAGCATAAACTGATCATTCCCTGAGAGAGTTGTGGGATCACTCCAAAAGATCAAACATTCACCTTATAGGAATTCCCAGAGGAGAAGAGGATGGTCCTAAAGGTACAGATGCTCTACTCCAAGAGATTTTGGAGGAGAATTTCCCAAGCATTGTAAGAGATACAGAACTTCAGATGGCAGACAGTTTCAGAACCCTAGCAAGACTCAATCCAAATAAAGCATCTCCTAGACACAATGTGATTAACTTTGCCAAAGTTAAGATGAAGGAGAAAATTCTGCAAGAAGTCAGACATAAGGCTCGGCGCCTGTGGCTCAATCGGCTAAGGCGCCAGCCATGTACACCTAAGGTGGCAGGTTCGAATCCCCAGCCCGGGCCCGCCAAACAACAATGCTGGCTGCAACCAAAAAAAAACGGCCGGGCATTGTGGCGGGCGCCTGTGGTCCCAGCTACTTGGGAGGCGGAGGCAGGAGACTCGCTTGAGCCCAGGAGTTGGAGGTTGCTATGAGCTGTGATGCCATGG